>PISX010004627.1:0-106889 GCA_004024625.1 Mellivora capensis | reverse complement strand
CTAGAAGAGACTTTTAAGAGTTCATGGCCCAACATACCCATAAGCAAACTGAAAGATCAAGATCATACCCCTGGCTAGTGAGGGAGACACTAAGGAGAACTTGACCTGTTCTTTAGTTTGTTTTTATTGTCATCCTAGTAGACAGAATGACATCCAATGGATGTCCAAAAACCCTAATCCCTGGAGCCTGGGAATATGTTACATGGCAAAGAGGACTGTGCAGATGGGGTTAAGGTTACAAACTTTTATATAAAGTTCCTCACACTTTTATATTCAGTTCCTCACAATGGTAGGACAGAGGTCCCTGCTTCCTTGCCGGCCATCAGCCCAAGAGCCAGTCTTTGCTGCTGAAGTCTGGCAGCATTCTTTCAAATGCTTTCTGTGTTCTGTGTTCTCCTCTCCACCCTCAGCAGCAGTGGGTCAGATCTCTCTGATTCTAGCCAGAGAAAGTTCCTTGTTTTAAGGAGCTTGTGTTATTAGATTTGGCTCATGTGGATAATACAGGCTGATGGCCGGCAAGGAAGCAGGGACCTCTGTCCTACCATTGTGAGGAACTGAATTCAGCTAAAAACAAGAATGAGTTTGTAAGTGGACCCATCCCCAGAAAGGAACAGAGCCCACCTAACACCCTGATGCACCAGTCTTGCAAGACTGAAAGCAAAGAATCCAGCTGAGCCATACGATAACCAGGTTTCCATCCCACAGAACCATGAGATAATAAATGTGTGTTGTTTTAAGCCACTAAATCTGTGGTGATTTGGTGTAGCAGCAAAAGAAAAGTAATACAGCCTTCCCTGTGAAAAACAATGTTGGCCAACTCCAACTGGTGGCTGGCCATAGAGAGTGAGAGTCATCACACATACGGGCTTACAGTGAAGTTAAACAGAAGAAAGCAAGCGGCATGATTCAATCTGGCCAGAGTAAAGCACAATTTAAATATACTAAAATGTTTTTTATCGACTGTCTATTACATGCTGGCAGACAGTACCCTAAAATTTATATAAATGATTGTTTTTATTATTCAAAGTCAAAGCTCCACTTTTCTAATATATATAGATTACCATCAGTAGGAATTATAATGTGATGATTCTTTCACACAGATTTGTAAAACTAAATAAATGGGGTGAAAAGTCTCTCACGGAAAAGCATGGTTTATGTATGTATCAAAGATAAAACAGTGTAATATAAAGGCAAAGGTTGTCATTCAAACTAACTCACACTTCAGCAAACATTCAAATATCATTTAGTGAGTGATTAGATATTTATATTATTTTTGGAAGATGAATGTTAATGTTGACAATAATTTAGAGTTCAATGCATAACTAAATTATGCTTCAACAAGCACAAATTGCCTAAAGTTTTATTTTCATTTAGTGAATTTTAAGACACATAGAGGATTGTGTTGATAATTTTCTCATTATCTAATAGCCCTGGCTCCTCTTCCTACAATTTAAATCAAACAAGCCAACACAGTTTAGGAATATTGATCTCTCCTTGGATGTTAGATCTTAGAACCCAAAACCAAAAGAAAAAGGAAAAATATGGTTTATACTCCTTTGACTAATTACTTTTCTAAAGACTCTGTAAGATCAGTTAAGCAAAATGAGTATTACTTTATAATTGGAGACTGAACTCATGTTCAAGGTTCAAGCACCTTTTTATAGAAATGACTGTAGTTATCCATTTTCAGTACTATAGGTATAGAAATTTTCAAAGTTCACAGGAGTAAAATATTCAGTAACCAATCATATTATATATTACTTAATATGACCTGAGTGCCATATAACTGGAGTTTCTATTATTTCTCAAGTGTAGTGTCATAAAATTCATAAAGGACTCCATAGCAATATTTTTTACAATATCATCAAAATCATAACTGGCCTCTTCAGAATTTTTAAGACTTTTCCTAAGCATGTTTTACTTTCTTGTAAAGTTATAAATTCCCTTATAGCAAACCTACACTTTCCAAATCAAATTGGTCTTTTTCAAGCATATTCAAAATAGGAATTGTCTTCCCAAAACTGGCTATGCAATGTACAGTCCTCTTAAGTTTGCCAAGTAGTATGTGCCTGTAAATTTTTAATTAGTTGCATTTTTTTCTTTTTAATCTAAGCCATTAACTTAAACTTATTGAAATAGAAAACTAGAAAATCAAAATAGAAAATTTAAACCTAAGCATAAAATGCTAGGTGTATATGTTTAAATGTATTAGTATATATTCAGAATATGAGGGATATGTCATGCCCCTAATATTTTTTTTAAAGATTTTATTTATTTATTTGACAGGCAGAGACAGGGAGAGGAGGAAGCAGGCTCCCTGCTAAGCAGAGAGCATGATGCAGAATTCGATCCCAGGACCCTGGGATCATGACCTGAGCTGAAGGCAGAGGCTTTAACCCACTGAGCCACCCAGGTGCCCCTCATGCCCCTAATATTAGAACATCCAACTATCAACATATATTTACATTCAAAGGATATTTAGTAACTATAGCTATGTATCCAATAAAGGAAAGTAGTTGATAAAATCCAGAAAGCAGCTTCATTCTTTTTTTTAAATTATTTATTTATTTATTTGTCAGAGAGAGAGAGAGAGAGAAAGAGTGAGCACAAGCAGGCAGAGTGGCAGGCAGAGTCAAAGAGAGAAGCAGGCTCCCCACTGAGCAAGGCGCTCAACTCGAGACTCAATCCCAGGACTCTGGGATCACAACCTGAGCCAAAGGCAACAGCTTAATCCACTGAGCCACCCAGGTGTCCCAAGCAGCTTCATTCTAATAGGTAAATTTGTGTTAACCCTGCATTATCACATGGTTAATGTTTAGCATTTATAATCTATTCCTTCTGCGTTGATGGACCTAACCAACTAAATGAGTCACCTACCTCATTCCATGCCCTTCTAAGTCATTTCCCACCAGCATTTGTGATTTTTCCTGAGAAAAACACCAACCTAAAAGGCTTAAAATATCTTCCTGAGTAATGATCATATTCTTTTCACTTAAAGACCAGGTAAAGGCAACTACCTAAAAATAGATTTACATTCCCCTGCAAATGAGCATTGGTCCAGAAGATGAAACTGACCAGACTTACAAGAGAGCCACAGAAAACCGAGAATATTAATAAAAGATGATGACCCCCCCACACACACACACACACTCCATCCCTGTAGCTAATGCATATGCCTCAGGACATAGACCTTCTCTACCTTCTGATTTGGAAAAATAAAAATTAAGTTTTTGCAGACTGACCTTTTTCTAGGATTGAATTAGTTTGAAGCAATCTATAAGGTTTGCTATTCTTCTGGGCCCTCAAGGTAGTTTACAGCCATACCAAATGTGCACTTTTGCTTAAAGCAAATGGTAGCTTATCTCAGATAAGTAAAAACCTACCCATTTTAGATTGGGAGAAGTTTGCATCACATTAATCACTGTCTTCCCAGAGAGCAGGCCCAAATAGGAGTTGATTAGGTATAGCAACACATTCATTAATCCTGGTATCGAGCACAGCACCAAAAGATAACCTGGCACACATCTTTCATTTCTCTCTACCCCATTAAAGCAACAGATACCTTCCACTGTTATTATATAATTTTTTTCACATGAGAATGTCCTACAAAGAAATGCATGTAACAGCAAAGGAGAGAGGAACCAGCTTCTTATGGCATGAAGCTCAATGACAGAATGAAAACTAGCATTATGTAAGTGAAAAGTAAAACGCTGGAAAAGGAATTGGAAGATGATTACTGAAGTCGCAGACACTTGCCTCTAAATTTCTTGGTGTTGTAGCTCATAGACTTGAAATCTCATGCAGCTTGAAGGTTAAAAATGGGGGCTGGGACTGTGACACGCTCACTTGATAAAGCTATTCAGAATCCAGGATGGCTGGATAAATCCAAGATTCTCATGACCCCTGGCAGCATTCACATCTCATCAAGGCGAGGAATGTCCCGTTGATGGTTTGGAGAGCATCGATCACGTCAGCACAGTCTGCCCTTGCTATAAACCATCTCTGTGATTTATAGGCATCGGCAGCCTGATGGTGCCCTTTCAGCTCTGCTGGGCGCGACAGGAGCCTCCCAAGTCGTTTCCAGTGAAAGAAACTTAAAATTGGCCGTTAAATCCCATCTTTCTGTGAGCTGAATTCTCATTATCTCACACACATAGAAGGGATTTGCCTATAAGGTTTCAGTACCTTTCAAGACCCATCTCTTCCCTGCAAGAAGCTCCTGAAAAACGTATCACATATTATTCTGTAGTCTCTTTTCCAGTCCTATATGCATAAGGTAGAAGTCTGGAGTTTCATTTTTGTCAAAGAACTTGGAAAAATCGAACCTATTCTATAGATCACCATCTCTGACCTACTTCCATTGGGTAGCCACCCCTCCTTAAACCCAATGAAAAATTCAGTGGCCCTTGAATGCACACTGGGCTAAGTTCTAACTCCTTGAGTGGACATCCTGGCCCTCCACGATCTAGCTCAGGGTCTCTCAACCTCACTATTGATGTCTGGAGCTGGAAGATTATTTATTATATGGGGCTGTCCTATGGATTATACAATATTTAGGAGCATCTTTCATGTCTACCAACTACATGCCAGCAGCCCCACTTCACCCTCCAATTACAACAACAAAAAAACATCTCCAGACATTGCTAAATTTCACCCCCATGGAAAATCACTGACCTAGCCATACATCACCTTTCCAGGAAACCTCCTCCCAACAGGCCCCCACAAAAAGCCCCTGATCTATCTCAGTTCTCAGTTGTATTCTAGAATATTGCTTAGACTTTCTCATTTTGGTACTTGCCAGACTATCCTACCTGTATCTTCTTCAAGATCCACTTTATGTTCCCATTTCTAAAAGCTTTTTCTGAATATGTCAGATGAATGTTGGAGTTTTTTTTAAAGATCTTCATTTGACACCTGTAGTACATTTAGTTAATTATGACTTCATGTAAGCTTCCTTAATCTCTAACCTGTTTCTCACAACTTAATGAGGATGATATCTAGCCTGTGTACCTGGTGATTTTGAGAAGCAAACGAGATTATATATACAGAAGTACTCTGACAATGATAAAACACGAAAGAAATGTAAGGTATTATCAATACATCATAAAATGCTTTCTGTTCTTTCACTTTTCATAGCTCTTGTTATTTAGCTCTTGGACTGCGATTTACGTGTTCACAACCCTATCACACCTTCATTATGTGAAGACAAAGAGGATTCCCAGATTTTGAGTTTTCAACAATAACCAGGACAATTTGGCACACAGTAAATATTTTTTATTCAATTAGTTTACTTCCTTAATCACACCCATTGCAAGAGGAGGTAATCTACCTTTAGATTCCTTATCTTTCTACGGTCATCAATTATACCTGAAAAAGTTCCATTTGGTACAAAAGACTGTTTGGACTATTCCATCATTCCTCCCCCACCCCCAAAAATAGAACCAATCTGGGATTTCATTAGGAGATCTGCAACCAATTCTGAGAATTTAGGAAACATCATTAAGATATATTTGAAAGAAGAAAGGAAAGTGAAAATAATCAGGATGGGGATGAGATAGTCCTATCTCATCCAACAAATAGCAAACTTGCACCCTTTCCAACTTCTGGCCTCTTTTGACAGTGGCAAAGCTGTTTCTATTTTTTAAAGCTTCCAAAGTCACCAATAATTATGGCTCCAAAGCTGAACTATCTGAGAATCCCTGTCACTGTCACATGAGTATCTTTATTATTTGAAAATGGATTTAATATTTGGTTACAGCCAAGCCATTCAGACAAAAGTTCATGAATGAGGTTGTTACCACTGTGCTTATTAAAAGTTAATTAGCTCTGTAAAGTTAACTGGTATGACTAAAACTCTGTATGTAACATTTCAAAATAATAACAAAAATAAGTTTGAGGAGCAACTGGGTGGTGCAGTGGGTTAAGCATCTGACTCTTGGTTTTGGCTCGGGTCAGGATCTCAGGGTCATGACATCAAGCCCAGCATTGGGCTCCTAGCTCAGCACAGTCTACTTGAGATTCTCTTCCTCTGCCCTTCCCCTACCCCCAAGCACACATGTGCATGCACTCTCTCTAACACATACACACACACACAAATGTCTGAGATAGTGGCAACATTTGTTGAAAAACTACATGATCTTCCATGTGATAATTTTACAGCCATATTCATTTGTATGATTTTTTTATATTCCTTTATAAAAATAATTATAGTACATAAAAACCAGCACTCACATGGGAAAAAGGAACTACTAGTTATAAATATTGCCTTTGAAATATAATTAAGATGATATGGAATCAATCCCACTGTGTTCTGCATTTTATGTATGTTAATTTCACAATAAAGTATATTTTAAGTAAAACACAAATACAATTGGATCATTAATGCTTTTGAAGGACCTTTTAGTAAATACTATCACAGAACATAGATTTTTTTTTTTCTAATTTGGACCATGAGTAACCTAAAATTCCTATTGAATTAATTTGCTCAAAATAGACAATAACTAATACAGATTGTAAATAAGCAAAGTGGATTTATTTAAAAATCTTTACTATCTCTAGTCCTGAAATGTATCTTTCAGAAATAAATGTGCACTCTAAATATGGTGCCTCTATTTCCTGCTTGCATTAAGTAGTAAATACTCATGGGTGCTCATTTAAAAAATAGACCATAGTTCACCTCAAACTGTACTCCAGCATCATACTAGCAAAGATTGGGAAACCGTCTGAGTTACAGATTGAGTCTGTATGTAAATATATAGAGATACTCTTGTGGTTTATAAGTTCTATCTAGGATAAGAGCCTTTTAAAAAAATCAATATGTTTCCTAATTGATCCACTAGAAGTTTCATGTTGACAGTGAAGAGTAGAGTCAGTGGTTGATTTAATTCAGCACTTTAGAACAGTGGACCATGATTCAGATGTGGTTAGAAAGAAATCTACGGAGACTTAGAGTCGGATTTTAGAGGCTGTTTGATTTCTAAAGCAGTAAACTTGACAGCTAATTGATAACTTGGCATTGTAGATGAGTTGTAAAGTTAGGCCAATTTCCCTAGAGTTAAAGAGAGAGGTCATACAAACCCATAATGGATCTGAATTAATTCATTTCAAAAATATCAGGATTTGAAAATGAAGTCATTGAAATCTGTGTTGATCCAATGAGGGAGAAAAGGCCTATTTTAACCCTTTAAGATCAATTTTAAAATACTCATCTAATGGTCTATATAGACTCTCGAAAGGTAATGTTCAATGGCTTTCTGTAGTGCTTGGCTCAATGTTATCACATTCACTAAAGCCGTAAGAATGCTTTATGATGCCTCAATATCAAGAATTAATAAAGACCTGATAGTCTAAAAGTGCTTAAGAAAGAAAAGAGCAAGTTGTAGGCTCTTCTTATATAAAATAAATTGTTTTAGCTAAAAAGAAAAATCCCAAACTCCCTTTTCATCAAAAAAAAATATAATTTTCAAGTCTAAACTGGCTACACACTAGTATTATCAAGGGTCATATCAATCCATTAGAGACTACCTATATTCAATAGAATTCTGAAAAAAACTGGTGAACATAAGGAGTATCCTGTCTGTAATTTATACTGTCTCCTCTAGACATAAAGATTATGGTTTTCCTGGGAGCAAAATCTTTAAAGGAAAAGAGTTCTGATGAAGAAAGTAAGAAAGGCAAGGTAAGTAAGTAAGAAAGTAAGAAAGCCAAGGTCAAGGGAAATAAACCCAATGCAAAAGGCTCAAACTAGTATAACTAAAATAAGCACTTGCATTTCCAGAAAGCTTGTCCAATTCTGAATATTTACATAGTTTAGGAAAGCAAAGGACTGTCACAAACTCACTTTTTAAAAGCTACTAGTAAAAGGTAACATGAGGGGCGCCTGGGTGGCTCAGTTGTTACGCCTCCGCCTTAGGCTCAGGTCATGATCCCAGGGTCCTGGGATTAAGTCCCACATTGGGCTCCCACCTTGGCTTCTCCCTCTCCCACTCCCCCTGCTTGTGTTCCCTCTCTTACTGTCTCTCTGTCAAATAAATAAATAAAATCTTTAAAAAAAAAAAAAAAGTGGGCACCTGGGTGGCTCAGTGGGTTGAGGCCTCTGCCTTCCACTCAGGTCACGATCTCAAGGTCCTGGGATCCAGCCCTGCATCTGACTCTCTGCTCTCTGCTCGGCAGGGAGTCTGCTTCCCCCTTTCTCTCTGCCTGCCTCTCTGCCTACTTGTGATCTCTCTGTCAAATAAAGAAATAAAATCTTTAAAAAAAAAAAAAAGCTAACATGAATAAATCCATTAACCAGGCTCTTTTCTAAGTTATTTATATCTCTTTAACTCTCCAAACAGGTTAAGTGCTTGCTATTAAGGCCTCCAAGGTCCCATGGCTAATAAATGGCAGAACAGGCTTAGCCACTACTGTATACTGTCTCTGCAAAAACAAGTAACTGTATAACCATAAGGAAAGAATAGAGCCCAACTCTTTCTAAATGAGAAAGGCTAGCAATCACAAGCAAAAGGTTTATTCCCAAACAACAAATGCAGATAGCAACCTCATTTGCCAGAGGGAACTTAAGAAATAGTTCTCTGGGGATTAAATCTAAGTAACAGCTATCGCTAACTCCTCTTTAGAAAAGTCAGAAAGTATAACTGATGTATTTACTGAATACCTAGTAAGTGCCCAATACTACCAGGTATTGTGGGGAATAAAATAGAAGTCAAAGGCATGTTATGGACCCCAAAGGACATTAACAAAGATTATTCCAAATACCTTGCTAAATCCAAGAACAAACAAGGCCAGAAATAACTAAGGAATAAGCTCATAGGTAACGAAGTACGAATAACTGCACCCCAAATGGCAACTACTCTTAAAAAAAAAAAAAAAAAAATCCAGTTTCTACTTTGGAAGAGCAATGCAAAGTTGTGAAAATTTACACTTACCTATAGGCAATTTACAAGATACCACACAAGTATATTAAGATATAAAAAAAATCTGGGGCAACGGGGCACCTAGGTGGCTCAGAGGGTTAAAGCCTCTGCCTTTGACTCAGGTCATGGTCCCAGGGTCCTGGGATTGAGCCCCGCGTTGGGCTCTCTCCTTGGCAGGGAGCCTGCTTCCTCCTCTCTCTCTCTGCCTGCCTCTCTGCCAGCTTGTGGTCTCTCTCTGTCGAATAAATAAATAAAATCTTAAAAAAAAAAAAAGAAAGAAAGACAGAAAGACAGAAAGACAGAAAGAAAGAAAGAAAGAAAGAAAGAAAGAAGAAAAATCTGGGGCACCTGAGTGCCTCAGTTGGTTGGGCATCTGCCTTTGGCTCAGGTCATGATCCTAGGGGGGAGTCTGCTTTACCTCTCCCTCTTTTCTTCCCCCCTGCTTGTGCTCTCTCTCTCTCCCCCTCTTTCTCTCAAATAAATAAATCTTTAAAAAAAGAGACCAAAAAATCTATGTGGAACAAATGCTAACAGACTATCACAGAGAATTACAACAATAGGGATCAACAGGAAAAGAACATTTTAGGCTTATTTTAAATGTGTATTGATGTAAGAGTTAAGCCAACTTAATAGTGGTTATTTTCATGACTTTCCTGGCTCTTCTCACCTCTTCCACCCAAATGGGACAAATGGGGAATGAGTGCTGAGGATCGTAAATATAATTTTAATGAGCACCTTGTTACTATATGGAGTGTACAACCTGCTGAAGAGGTGGTAAAAACAGAGCTCCTAAGTCCCCCCCCCCCACTAGGCAGACTGCTTAGATTTTTGCTACAGAAGAACCAGAGAAAAATTAACTTCTGCCTGAACGGTTCTCCTTCCCTCGTTGAGTACACAAACCAGAAAACTCCCTCTCATTCTCTATTTCTAGCTTATTTAACAGCACCCTGGCTATTGTCTCCTGGGCCCAGAGAAAAACAGACTCAAGGATTCCTCCCATCCAAAGTAAATGGCTAATTTAGAGGTGTTCACCAGAGCAAGCAACAGTGCACTGTTGTGGCCCAGAAGCAATTATGGTGATACAGGAGGCTAAGGAGTTTGCGTAAATGTGCCATGACTGTGGTCAATCCTCAGGGACGATTATCAATCCTCAGCTAATCACACACCCTTCTCAGCATCCTAACTTGCCAAATCTGAGGTTTTGTCCGAAAATTCAGTCACTAGGCCTGCTGTCAACTTTATGCAATGATTACCATTTAAAAGTGAGCACCTGAAAAATCTGTAATGGTTTCAATCTTTTTGGACCTACTCTCAGCTCTTGGTGAGGACTCCAGCCCTTTGTGCCAGTGTGGAACAACCCATGTAGCAAGCTCCAGAACACGTGTGGTATGAAAACCTTTACATTCATTCCTCCTTCGTTTACCAAAACAATTACAGACTTACTTTGCCATCAAATCTTACTTCTGAAAAGCTAATTAGGGTAGAAAAAAATAAAAAGATGATTCAAACCAGTTCTGTACCATTCAGAGTACTTGTACAGGTGAGTACTCCTTGAATATGATGGATAGGAAGGCTTTCATTGTCAAAAACCTTGACCTCAACATGGAGATGCTTGAACTTCATGAATAACCAGGGCTTATAAATACAAACACCTTCTCACGGACTGCAGAGATTATTTCTCTAATGACTCTTCAGTCTGAGGAGTTTGAGAATAAATTATTTTCTATTGTATGAATACTTGTAGTGTTGTTTATTTTGTCCTGATATTAAAGAACCAAGGATGTTGTCAATGAGAATAACATTCATGATAAAGGCTAACACTCACACCTTCTTAATAAGAGAGTGCCTGGAAGGGTTCAGAGAATATTCCGTATATTAACTCAGGTTAACTTGGTCACAACTGCATGAGGAGAGGTGCTGTATTATCGTCATTGAACAGGTGAAGAAACTAAGGTACAGGAACTAACAGTAAAGAAGTAGCCAAGACAGGATTCAATCTCAGGCAATGTGAGTCCAGAGTCTGTGTCCTTCATCCCATGCTGCCTCTCAGCTACACTTCAAATGCCATCCTGATACCTCCTAATGTTATTCAGCTGAAGACTCATGTGAAAACATACTATCGGACTGACTTTTAAAATTTCTTTGTAACCAAAAGTGTTCAGTATTTACTTCTCAATCTCTTTCCTGGAAATACATCTTCCCTGAGGCCATTTGCAACATTTCTACAATAAAGTTGAAGCTTAAATAGGGTGCCAAACAATTGTTATCTTATATTGCACTCAAAGTTATGAGCTTTTCAGCAACTCCTTTATGTACTGAACTTGGAATGAAATATACATTTTGCCTAAACATCTAGAGTCTTACCTCCCCCCAGGATGTAATAACATCAATGGACAACAATGTTCAAAATGTTTGGTAATAAAAGCAGTAAGTCCTGTCCAAGTCTCTTGATTTTTACATAGAAGTCAAAGCACATGAAGAAAGAAAGAAGCAAAGAAACAAAGATGCAATGGTAAACATCTTTTTTGTGTTTATGAATTTTAGTGCTGTCTTTACATTCTACTAAACTACTTTGGTAATGAACAAGGTCTAGCAGGAACATTTCCTCAAAAGAATGTAAGAATTAATTGTCCAACTGCAACCCTTAGAATTCTAACACCCTTTTACAGGGCATCTTTCTTTATAAAACCCACAAGCAACTATTAGTGAATGGATTAACTGGTCAGGATAATTGGCTCATCACATTATATGCAAAAGAGGTACAGTGAACACAACTTCCTAACCTCAAGAACCAAATATTACACACAGTATTTAAAGTTATATTGTCTCAAAAAGTTCAGTAAATGAAAACAGGACAAAAGAAATGCTGTACTATTTTCAATGAAATACTAACAGCAACAAAGATTTTGGGAAACTAACTTGGAGCTTCTTTTCAGACTAGGGGGACCACACACTCAACAAAGAAGAAGTGAGGAAGGGTAAGAACTGAGGTGGGAGGAGAAGTACCTATCTTGACTATGTATAACCAAACTTGAGGTATTTTTAAAAACCATGTTTAGAGGAAACAAACACCTGTACAGATGGAGTGCAGTCCATGTGCACCTCAGTTCCTAACTCCCCCTGCAAACACTAATCCCATCTCGTTCCTCACCAAAACCTTCGCACTTGTTACTTTCCCTCTTAGACCCTGTATTTCAAAGAATTGGCTGTAATTTCAGCCCAAACTACAGGATGTTTAAATAGTTTATGCAGCAGTAACAATGATAAATACATTGTTTCTCTTAGAGTTTTTGAGAATGAAAACAATTTACACGCTCCCTTAGAGAATGCTTAAATGCAGGCTCTGGGGGCAGAACCACCTTGATGTGAATCTCAGTTCAGCCACAATCACATATCAATTAAGCATATGATCTTAGCCATGATTCTTGATCTCTCTGTACCTCAGTTTTATAATCTGTAAAATGGGTATGACAGCACCACCTACCCCATAGGACTGTTGGAAGAGATTAAATGAGTAAATACTTGAAAAACCTAGCATGTGGTGAATCGTCCACAAAGATAACCTACCACAACTACTATATGAATACAAATTTCTAAATGTCCATAAACTGACTACAGATAAAACCACTACATTGATGTCTTCATTCAAAAAAAAAAAAAAAAAAAAAAAAAAAAGAAGGCCCAAACACCCAAACGTCCTTTCATGAGTTTACTATGAAACAAAGTACCTCAGTGTCTCCATGTGGAAGAATCCTAGTAACATTTCCTGTGATATAACATGGGCACCTTCTCTTAAATTTCAGTATTCTGTCCATGAAACCAGGCCTAAATCATGGCTATTTCCCCTCTCAAGATTAGTATTATCAAATGGAAAGAAATGACATGTTTGGGTTTGAGTGATAGCTAACATCTACTTTATCGAGCAATTACTATGCACCAGGCCTGGCAGTAAACAATTCACAGACATTAATTCTTACAAAAGTCCTATAAAATAGAAGCGAATGTTACTCAATTATATGAAGAAACTGAAAACAGAGTTACATAATCTGACAGAGGCCACATAGCTAGAAAGTGGCAAAGTTCAGATTCAAACACAGGCTTATTCCCAGAGCCTGTGCTCGCTCATATGTGTGTGTGTGCGTGCGTATGTACACTAAGTGAATCTGGTTGGAAACAGCATTTAAGCTTTACATTTGAACTTCCTTCTCGTGTATGGGTAGATCAATACCTAACGTGGGTTGTTACAAAGTCTAAATAATATACATGGACTGTATAGTACAATGCTTAAGAGAGAGTTGCCATTCAATAATCATTCCTCTTCCTTTACTCTCTGTGGGGCTAAGAATCTCACCCTACAGAATATTTCTCAGCACTTTGCTGAAAATATCAAACAAAAATGCCATTTTAAAAGTTTGTCATTTATCGGACGCCTAGGTGGCTGTCGTTAAGCAGCTGCCTTCAGCTCAGGTCATGATCCCAGAGTCCTGGGATCAAGCCCCACATCAGTCTCTCTGCTCAGCAGAAAGTCTGCTTCTCCCTCTCCGACTCCCCCTGCTTGTGTTCCCTCTCTCACTGTGTCTCTATCAAATAATAAATAAAATCTATAAAAATAAATAAATAAATAAATAAAAGCTTATCTTTTTTTCCCTCAAAAAAATAGCGCTGGAATAACTGGATATCCACATGCACAAAACAATAACCATCATCTAGATATTACATTATACTCATTATAAAAATTAAAATGGATCACAGACACAAATGTAAAATACAAAACTATAAAACTCCTAGAAGATAATATAAGAGAAAATCAAATAAGAGAAAATCCAGATGATCTAGGGTTTAGCAAGGGCCTTTTTATAATACAACACTACAGGCATGATCCATGGGGCATGAGGAAGGCAAAAGGACTGATAAGCTGGATTTCATTAAAGTTAAAAATTTTTGTCTTGCAAAAGTCACTGTCCAGAAAACAAAAAGAGAAGCCACAGGGAGAAAAGATGTATCTGCTAAAGGACTGTAAACTATTAAAACTCAAAAATAATAAAACAAATGACCCAATTAAAAAATGGGCCAAAGATCTTCATAGACACCTCACTAAAAGAGAAATAAAGAAGCAAATAAGCATCTCTAAAAACACTGCCCATCATGTCATCAGGTAAATGCAAAGTGAAACAACAGGGAAATATCAGCACACACATGTTGGACAGAACAGTGACAACACAGAGTGTGAGTGAGGACGTGATCCAATAGGAGCTCTCGTCTGCGGCTAGTGGGAATGCAGAATGGTGCAGTCACTTTGGAAGACAGTTCGGTGGTTTCTAATGAAACATGGCATGTCCTAACCATTGGATCCAGCAATCACACTCCTTAGCACTCACCAAAAGCAGCCGAAAATTTATGTCCACCCAAAAACCTGCACGCAGATGTTTATAGCAGCTTTAGTCATGATTAGTAGAAATTGGAAGCAACTAAGACGTCCTTTAGTAAGTAAATGGATAAAGAACTGTGGTACGTCCAAACAATGCTTTCAAGAGGGCGCTGAAAAAAAAATGAACTATCAAACCATGAATAAGACATGGAGGAAACAAAAATCCTATTATTAAGTAGAAACACCCAATATAAAAAGGCTACCAGTTATATGATCCCAACTATATGATATTTTGGAAAAGGCAAAACTTTGGAGACTATAAAAAGTTCAGTGGTTGTAAGGCGCTGGTCGGGGGAAGGGACAAATAAGTAGAGCACAGAGATTTTCAGGGCAATGAAATTATTCTTTATAAGGTTGTAACAATGGATATGTATCATCATAAATTTATTCAAACCCATAGAGTGTACTACACCAAGAGGGAATCCTTATGTAAACTATGGATTTTGTGTCAATGTAGGTTCCTCAGTGATAACAAATGTATCACTCTGATGAAGGATGTTGATGATGAGGGTATGTGTTTGTGGGTATAGGAGATATGTGGACAATCTCTGTACCTTCCCCTAATTTTGCTGTGAACTTAAAACTTCTCTAAAAAATAAAGCCCAGGGGTGCCTTGGTGGCTCAGTCAGTTGAGTGACTGCTCTTGGTTTCGGCTCAGGTCATGATCTCGAGGTCCTGGAACTGAGCCCCACATCAGGCTCCCTCTTCCGCTGCCTGTGCCCCTCCCCTGGCTTCACACACACACACTCTCCCTAAAACAAATCTTTAATAAAATGAAGAGGTATATATATATTTTTTTCTTTTAGAATGTAAACTCAAGATCGGGGATAATATAGTCTAAATGGTCTATTGTGCATAGTACTACAAACACTTAAAATTGATAAGAGGCAGTAAGTACTGATAAGGGTTAAAAAAAAATGTAGATCTCAAAACTAAAAAGGTGACTTAAATGTAGGCATAGTGTGCATACATACATATGTGAATACATACACATATACATGCTATCAAAATCCATATAGTCTTACATATTCGTTTTGACTAACAAAAAAGATCAGTGACGGTCCCCCCTGCCTCTGGGGATTCTGGGAAATAAGTAAAAATGTTAAAACGGGGCTGTGGCAGACCGGATTTCTGTTCACCTATATGTTTGTCCTGCTCTCCCCACTCCCCCTGCCCCATGATGTCCCTTCACTGCACAAAGATTTACCAGTTTAACTCAGCCACAGCTACATGACCTGACTTGGCCAATGAAATGGAGGCACAAGTGGTATACCCCATCTCTGGCTTTAAGAACCAGTGCACTGTGCATTAACTCTTTCTCTTTGACACAAGACCAGCAATATCCTCCTGCCTTCCAGGCAGGGAATCCATTGAAGAAAATGTGGAATGGCGTTAACGCTGAATCACAACAAAAATTTTCTGTGAGAAAGAAGCTTTTGTTTTTGTAAGGTGGAAAGATCTGAGGGTTGTTAATTGTAGGTTATGCTGAAATTGGGGTGCTGCCTTGAGAGCTTAAATTTGGGAGGTTAATCTATACAAGCATCCGTTGGTTCTGTCAACCACTTCCCAGCTTACACACATGCTCCACAGCCAGAACAGTGTAGAAGGCGGACTCCATTTCTGTCTTAAGACATTTTTATTTAATGTTGCTAGGTTTTATTAATTTACTTAAGAGGAGAGGGAAAGTCAAAGAAAAAAATAAATCATATTCAAATTTCACTCCGAAAATCTTGAAAGCGTTCAAATATTTAGGTCCTATATTTTATTTAAAAGGATGATCAAGAGGCGCCTGGGTGGCTCAATGGGTTAAAGCCTTTGCCTTCGGCTCAGGTCATGATCCCAGGGTCCTGGGATCGAGCCCCGCATCGGGCTCTCTGCTCAGTGAGGAGCCTGCTTCCTCCTCTCGCACCTACTTGTGATCTCTGTCTGTCAAATAAATAAAGTCTTTTTAAAAATAAATAAAGGATGACCAAAACTTAAAATTTTAGGATCCATGAATTATTTAAAGTATTTTAAATGAATAATTAATCACTTAACTTTTACCGCAAATACACAGGGTGGAGACCTTTCATTTGAAATGAGAAGACCCAGGTGTGCATTTTAGTCCTGCTCTGTAGCAACTCTATTTTGAGATGCCAATCCTATCCACACTCCCCTACTTGGAAGGGACGCCATCTTACTGCCCCTGTGAAAGTGCTGCCATGTTTGTGACAGGTGAATGGCTTACCTTTGTAACAAAAGGACTTCAGACAATCAGCTCCCAGTCTGCCAGACCAGGCACCTATGGTCCAAATGGACTTCATTGCCAAATTTTCAATGTACCTGAGAATGCATCATAACAAATATCTCTTATGATAAATTGAGAGGGCTTTTTAAATTTGGATTTTAAAAAAATCTTGATTAAAACATGTATGCTTTAAAGTGAATTACTCTTTGAGTTTGGGTCTCCTGAGTTGTGGAATGGACTAAAACATCCTCACGTGGTTGTGAGATTCAAGTAATGTAAATATGTGCAGCCAAATGGGAATGATGAATTTTCAAGAAATTTCAAAGAGGCAATTCAAATCACTGATTATTCTTCTAAGCGCTCGGGCAACAAAATTACTGGTAATCCACTATTTAACAACTGTACCTGCCATGTGTAAGTATATCAAATTTCATGTGAGTATGTAACTTGTATGAAAACTCCCTATCGATAGAAATAAAGTATTTTTAAATTCAATAAACATGCTTAAAAGCCTAATTTTAGTATTTTAGACAATAGTGAATTTTTGTTGAAATCCAATGTTACTACCTCTTTGTTACAACTATCTAGCACTTGGTTAGAAACTCAACACCCTTTGAAAGCATTGTTTTCTTTGCAAAAGTATTCTGTGCTTTAAGTTTCCTGAAACTGATTATATAGCAAATGTTTAGAAATGATAGGAACCCACCTTTGGAGAAAGAGAAAGAAGTACATTGGGTTTAAGCTGGTCTTTTAAGTGCCTGGAGGATTTTTATTTTCTCTTCCAATGCACAGCCTTGAGAACAATGTTGACTGGATGAGCTGGCATTCTGATTACCTACTTAACCTTGCAGATGTGATGTTTAGTAAGAACCATCCTTATGCAAAGGGTATTTTCCTTGCAGAAAAACATTGACATTTTCCTCCAAAATGACTGAAGAAACTTAGGGATCATTTCCAGAAAACTCATCTTACTATAGTACATAAATTCTAACATGTGGCTCTGCTCCTAAAAGCAAGACGAATATTAACTGCTCACGAAACCAAACTAAACACCTCATTTAAGATACAATCCTGGTAGTTTCCGGATTCTCTTTTTTTTTTCAGGACTCCAAAGGTTGTGCTTACCAGCCTATCATGTTTTTTTGTTTTGTTTTTTAACGATTTTATTATTTGACAAAGAGAGAGAGGGATCACAAGAAGGCAGAGAGACAGAGGGAGAAGCAGGCTCCCCACTGAGCAGAGAGCCCAATGCGGTGCTCGATCCCAGGACCCTGAGATCATGACCTGAGCTGAAGGCAGAGGCTTAACCCACTGAGCCACCCAGGTGCCCCCAGCCTATCATGTTTTGACTTGCCTTGTCAGAGACAGTTTTCAACATCGGACGTTACATTTTTCACCTCTATCTGCTTTTTGTGGATCCAAATTTGTAGTGTTATGATTTGCTCCATCAAGTTCATTTTTAATAAAATATCTTAATCTTAAAAATATTTCAAACTATCTCTTTTATGTGTCTGAAAATTGCTTGATAGTGCAAAATTGTTTGGAAGGACACTTAATAAAGGACACTTAATAAAGTGGCATCCGAATGTTGAAGTTTAATGACTAAAGTAGCCGTGATTCCAGCTTGAGCTCGATCTACTTCAATCTCAGCTACATAGGGACAAATAAACAGAAAGCGTTTACAACCTTGTAGAGCTCGTAGAGCCATTTTGTTATATCCTAAATGTTATTTATGGCATAGTTTTCTCAGTTTCCTTTTCACATTAAAATGCTTAGCTCATTGGAATTTTCTTTGGAGTCTACTTAAGAGAATTTAACCAACACAGGACTGATCAAATTGAGCAAACTAAGTACACAGGATCATTCAGAAGAAACTAGAAAGATCCTGAGCTCAGGCTCCAAAAATAAATATACCATAAAGGTAAAATTCTACAGCAACCATGCAATATGACTGCCTTCCTAGTTCTGTAAAAGTCGCAGGAAGCAATTCTACTTGCAAATACAGCAGGCAGTTATGGAGCTCATTAGAATATCTTTAAATCAAAATTAAATTATTTGTGTCATTTCCAAGGCATTTGAAGTTCTAAAGCACTGATTATCAAAATATGGTCAACGGATCATTCGTAGTCTATTGATATCCACCAGGTGGTGTTTAAACAGACATGCAATACTATTCATGTTTTGAGTATATTAATGAGTGCATTAAGTAATTTGTTATAATTGCTGCTGATGAGGCATTAAGAAAGAACATTGCCCATCACTCCACTTATAATAGCCAACATCTCTCCTTTGTCTCATCTCAATTACAAGAGAAATAAATGACACAGCACCCTAGTTTTGTCTGGAATAGTGAATACTGAAAACATTAACAAAGAAATCAAGTATCACAAGTGTCCTTCAAAAAACAAGAAGTCTTTCAATGGAAGGATAGTCTGACTTGGGTTGCTGAGAATAACTGAAGACTTGACCCTCCTGGCCAAAGGGGGAAATAAGTCTGCAGAAGAAGCCACAGCAAGCTATATACAGAGTGGTACCTGTACAAGGTCTGCTCCTGTTTATGTGGATTACATGTTGCAATAACTAATTTTGACACTTAAGACTTGCACATACATTAAATTCATACATATTCGGAGTATTTTTTTTTAAGATCTTATTTATTTATTTGACAGAGAAAGAGATCACAAGTAGGCAGAGAGTCAGGAGGAAGCAGGCTCCCTGTTGAGCAGAGAGCCCAATGTGGGGCTCGATCTCAGGACCCTGAGATCATGACCTGAGCCGAAGGCAGCGGCTTAATCCACTGAGCTACCCAGGCGCCCCTGGGAGTATTTTTAATACATAACGTGGCTTAGTTGTCAAGATAGCACAACAGTATTTTTAATGGTAGATATGAGAACTAATTAAATGTCTTATAATATTCAATAAGAGGCAGTAATTCAATAGGAGAGATTTTATTTCTATTAGTATGGATAAATCTGTACTTGAGCTCAGAAATTTAGATGTGTAATTATGAGAGGAAATATATGTTAGAGAGAAATTAGGAATTTTAAGCATGAAAAAACAGTCATTTTATCTTGCAGTTTTCCTACACTTTTAGTAAAATTAATCTAAAAGACAGAAAAACCAATCTTTTGAGCAGCTGTTAATTAAATAAATTACTCACTTTAATAATGAATGATACATAAATATCAAGAGAGAAACTATTCACTTCATGTCTAGGTTATCTAATGATGTTTGAACTTTGCCTACTGCAATATAATAGAATTTTAACTTGATTTTATGTTAAAGCTGCAACATCTTAGCATCTTTTAATAATGAAATGTAGAGAGAGTTTTGTGTTCAGGCTTAAAAATATTGCATAACTCGTATCAGAAAGGAAGTGTTATTTCAGAGAAAGCAAAAACTGGTTTGGCTCTTCTGACCTTGCAAGTTTTGAGGGTCCAGGAGTACAAATAAATGACTTAAATATGGGAATTCCATAGACCTCAGAACACTCTGCAGCTTTTACAGAAGGCTCAAACCTCTCAAAGATAGAGGCTTCCTTCATGCAGGATCCTCCCCCCTCCATTAAACGTCTTAAAGATTCTATTTTTGAGGATATAAAAAGAAGAAAAATATGTTTCTTGAGAAGAGAAATGCATGAATTCCTATCTGGAATATTAGGGAAAAAAATCAAGAACAATCTCCCGCCCCCCACTTAAAAAAAATTAAGTTTCATTATTGTGTTCAGTCTATCTGTTCTACCTCCAATATGACTGTTTTTCCTTCTTCAGATTTCTGTATTTAAGGGTTCTCTGGATCATCAAGAATCTAGAAAATAAAACGTTAACAATAATAGTAACAATCTCCTATCTCCAATGTAGCATCTACCATATGCTAATCATGAGGTCTGGTGATCTATGTGCATTTTCTCTCCTTCTTAAAATAATCTAGTACAAGTAGATATCGTGAAACCATTTTACAAGCAATGAAATCTCAGGCCGATGAGGTCAAATAGCCTGTCCAAGGTCATTCAGCTAGTAACTAGAAGAGCTAAAAATCAAATTGAAATTAGCTTAATGCCCTCACCCCAAGACCAAGGGGTTAGACAAGTTGTGATGGGGTCCTATTAGAATAAGGTAGAAAATGCAATGAGAAGACGGAGATGTCTTCCCTGTCCTGATGCTACTATCTCAGAAGCAGTGTCCTCAACAGCACTCTGTATGTAACAGCATGCTTCTGGAACATGACTGCTGCAGGCATCCGTCATTCCTGGTATTAATACAACAGCATGCTGGTTAAGAGCAAGAGAAAAATAAAATCCACAGAATAGTGTCACTCTGTGTAACAAATTCAAAAAGTGGGATGCCTGGGTGGCTCAAGTCGGTTAGGCCACTGCCTTCAACTCAGGTCATGATCCCAGGGTCCTGGGATTGAGTCCCGCATGAGGCTCCTTGCTCAGCAGGGAGCCTGCTTCTCTCTCCGCCTCTGCCTGCCACTCTGCCGCTTGTGCGCTCCTGCACGCGCTGTCTCTGACAAATAAATAAATAAAATCTTTAAAAAAAAAAAAAAAAAAAAGAAAGAAAGAAATCCAAAAACTGAAGTTAGACGAGACTGCTTCCAAAAAGGGGCTTCAAAGATCATTAATATCTTTTACCCTTTTTTTTTTTTTTAAATAACTGAGCAAACAACACAACTCTTAAAGACTTTTAAAAACATAAACTTCTGGGGTGCCTGGGTGGCTCAGTGGGTTAAAGCCTCTGCCTTCGGCTCGGGTCGTGATCCCGGGGTCCTGGGATCGAACCCCGCGCCCGGGCTCTCTGCTCGGCGGGGAGCCTGCTTCCTCCTCTCTCTCTGCCTGCCTCTCTGCCTACTTGTGATCTCTGTCTGTCAAATAAATAAATAAAATCTTTAAAAAATAAAAAAATAAAAATAAAAACATAAACTTCCTGGAAACACATCCTTACCAGAAAAATCTATACAAGGGGTTAAAACTCCATGTTTTGCTCTTTATAAAAGTAAGCTTGTATGTGATAGAGCTAGAACATAAGTGTTAATGTGATGAGGGACTCCATAGAGTGGATATTTCTCCCACAGAGGTTTTACCATTTTTCTCAGGCAAACCGATGTCAATACAAGGACTCAGTCATCACAAGAAGCCAGGCCAGTCCTCGGGCACCACCACAGTTCACAGGGACCCAGTAATCCCAGGTGCCAATGCAGAGTTCACAATCATGCACTGTAACCATCAGCTCAGGTTTCTCTCCCTTAATATTTCTTACAAAGAAATTTCTCACAGGACATCCTTCATGCCCTATTTTACTGTTTCATTTTTCATTTTTTAATTATCTAAACAGGTTAGTAAGGATGCTGAACTCAAAATCTATAATGATATCAATTAATAATACCTTGACTCCAAAAATCACAAAGCCTAAAATTAAAAAATTTGAAAAGTGGACCTTAAAGCTAAAAACTTTTCCACTTCAAAAATACCAAAAAGATAATGAAAAGACAAACCAGAGAGTGAGGACTTATTTGTAAGTCATATAAAGGGCTTGTATCTGGAATATATAAAGAACTCTTACAACTCAATAATAAGTAGACAAACAAAACAATTTAAAAATTGGCAAAACAATTCAATGGATATTTTACCAAAGATGAAAAATGGCTAATAAGGATCTGAAAAAGTGATCAATATCATTATTCATTAGGGAATGCAAATTAAATCCACAATGAAACACACCACTACCTATCAATTGGAATGGCTAAAATCAAAGAGAGACAATACCAAATGTTGGTGAGGATGGAAAATCTGGAATCACTTGTCTGTTTCTGGTGGAAACTAATCTAGATACTTTGGAAAATAGAATGGCAGTTTTGTCAAAGTGAAACAGACATATGATCCAACAATTGTACTCCCAGGAATCTAAGAAGAATGAAAACACATGTTCACACACAGACTTGTACACAAATGCCCATAGTATTATTATTCATAACAGCCAAAAAACAATCCAAATGTCCATACATAAGTGAATATGACATATTCATAAAATGGAGCAATATTTAATAATAATAGGAATGAATTACTGATAGTGTTACCTCAGAAACATTATGCTAAGTGAAAGAAACCAGGCACAAAAGATTTACACATTCCATGATACATTTATATGAAATGAAAAAATGCAAATTTATAAAGACAGAAAAGATATCAGTAATTGCCCAGAATGACAATAATTAACAAGAATACCCACAGGGACTTGGAGATTGATGGCATTTTTCTAAAACTGAATCGTGGTGATAGTGGCACAATTTAGAAATTTATTAAAAAGCACTGAATTGTACACTGCAATGAATGAATTTTAGGGTAGGTACGGTTTACCTAAATAAATTTTTAAAATAATAATGCCTTACATAGCTATAATTTTTATATTCCAAGAAGCACAAAAAGCTAATGTAAGAGACATCAATGTGTCAGTCACCCAGAGATAAGCCATGTTGACATGCTTTATGTTTTTTCCAGCTGTTTTCACGTACATTATATATCATCTACTTCAGTTCCATAAGGGAGGCAGAACTGTTGTCATCTAAGTACTTCCTAAGTACAAGCAGGCAGCAATGTCGACAGAATTAAATAAATCTAACAAAATTGAAACATTTTTAATAAAATTCTAATTTGTTGTTTATTTCAAGTTCTTAAAAAAGATTTCCTTCATTTATTTGAGAGAGAGAGAGCGAGCGAGCGCCTGAGCATGGGCGGGGCGGGGGTGGGGGACAGAGGGAGAGGCAGACTCCCCGCTGAGCAGGGAGCCTGAATGTGGGGCTCAATCCCAGGAATCCAGGATCATGACCTGAGCCGAAGGCAAACGCTTAACCAACTGAGCCACCCAGGCGCCCTCTAGTTTTCCAAGTTTTCATGCATTTAAAATAGAAAAACCAAACAATTCACCTATTCCCATAATTCACAGGTAATTCCAAAGAACTAAAGATTGTTGGAAAGCTTATTCTCTTTTATAAAATAGGAGGTCAGTCAGAATGGTGAGTTCCTCATTCTTATGGGTAAATCTTATTTGCAATTTGAAAGTTTATCATGTACCCTTTCTGCTCCTGTTTCTTTCCTCTTAAAGAAAACGTGAGGAAAATATGTCTTTCTCCCTTGGTGGGGTTGTGACAGCCATCATAGTCAAGTTATATTCATATCCTGTAGATCTGTAACTAAGATTTTAAAGTTGTAATGAATCAAATGTAAAACTTCACTTCAGTGGTTATTAAGAAAGCCCCTCAAAATTACTGCAAATGTTGTTCAACCTGAACTCCTTGAGTCAGGTAATGACAAGGGTCAAAGTCATCAGCTGGCAAGAGATATCCCTGTCCTCAAGAAACTAATGGCCTGAACTGAAAACAAATCACTTAGATGTCATATGGTCAGCTCTTTTTTTTTTCTCACCACTTAATACATGCATAGGCAATATTAGAATTTTTTTTTCCTATAAAATTTTCTCTATGTGTAAATGGTTTCAATACTGCCAAACTAAAGTGCTACATCAGAATTTGGTAGGTCTTAGACAGCTACCTCTCCATAAAAGTCATTTGGAATGCTTCAAGACATCCTGGACTGGGGCGCCTGGGTGGCTCAGTGGGTTAAACCCTCTGCCTTCGGCTCAGGTCATGATCCCAGAGTCCTGGGATTGAGCCCCGCATCGGGCTCTCTGCTCAGCAGGGAGCCTGCTTCCCCCTCTCTCTCTCTGCCTGCCTCTCTGCCTACTTGTGATCTCAATCTCTAATAAATAAAATCTTTAAAAAAATAAAAATTTAAAAAAAAAGACATCCTGGACTGGGCAGAATGGACACATTAAGTTGCCTGCTATAAGTAAGCATCTTATTTGTTTGTCCAAAGAAATAACATACTGTTGCCTAAAGACAACTGTCTTGGGTAACAATGAGTTACATACACAAAATGGAAGATCTAAAGCTTCAGCGTATAGTTTGATGATAACGTATTTAAATAGGAAGTCCTGGGGCCCAGGTCTTGATCTTGGGGTCCTCAGTTCAAGCCTTCCAATGAGCTCTAGGCTGGTGTGGAGCCTACTTTTAAAAAAAAATTAAATTAAATTGGAAGTCCTGATTTAAGGGAAAGGGAGAAATTCCAGTTCTCAATGGGATTTCTAATGAAAAGTTTGTTCTAAGTTTAAATGACTGAACCAAATACATTTCCACAGCTTCTCCAATTAAATAAGGATAACTTAAGTCCACAAAACCTTTTTTTCCATTTTATTTCTTTCCAGTGTTCCAAAATTCATTGTTTATGCACCACACCCAGTGCTCATGCAATATGTGCCCTTCTTAATACCACCATCAGGCTCACCTACCCCCCATCCCCTCCCCTTCAAAACCCTCAGTTTGTTTCTCAGAGTCCACAGTCTCTCATGGTTTGTCTCCACCTCCGATTTCCCCCAACTCACTTCTCCTCTCCACCTCTCAATGTCCTCTGTATAATTCCTTATGCTCCACAAATAAGTGAAACCATACAATAATTGGCTCTCTCTGCTTGATTTATTTCACTCAGCATAATCTCCTCCAGTCCCATCCATGTTGCTACAAAAGTTGGGTATTCATCCTTTCTGATGGAAGCAAAATACTCCATAGTGTATATGGACCACATCTTCCTTATCCATTCGTCTGTTGAAGGGCATCTTGGTTCTTCCCACAGTTTGGCGACTGTGGCCATTGCTGCTATGAACATTGGGGTGGCCCTTCTTTTCACTACATCTGTATCTTTGGGGCAAATACCCAGTAGTGCAATTGCAGTATCATAAGGAATCTCCACACTGTTTTCCAAAGTGGCTGTACCAACTTGCATTCCCACCAACAGTGTGAGAGTGTTCCCCTTTCTCCATATCGTCTCCAACACTTGTTGTTTCCTGACTTGGTGGTTTTGGCCATTCTAACTGGTATAAGGTGGTATCTCAATGTGGTTTTGATTTGATCTCCCTGAGTGCTAAGTCCACAAAAACTTTTGCATCTGATCTCAATAAAAACAAGAGTGTCCTGTGGATTCATACTTGGGGATGAATCAATTGCCTGGTTGTTCCTCAAGAAGTTGAAATGCACACCACAATAATAATCTTCAATATACCCCCAAATCTACCTCCTTTTCCACTTCCAAAATGTCAGGACATGCCTATAAATCATCAAAGTGTTCCACCCAGACACTATTGCTTGAACACTGATCAAGGTTGCACATTTTTGAAACGATGAGCTGACCTTCCATTTATCAGCCAGATAATAAGAACATCTCCAGACCCTCGTCTGCCACTGCAGAGGGAAGTCTCCATCTACCCCAGAGGTTCCCCTGCTGTCTTCTGCTTTTCCCTAAGAAGCTTTAATGAATAGAAAGTTCTTGGCTTCCTCTCTTTATAGGGAGTAGCCTTGAATAAGAAGATAATCAATAATAATAATAAATGTTTTACATTTCCATGCTGTTAATGTGAAGAGACAAACATTTTTTTAAAATATAGGAGTCTCTACATCCATTTTTGAAACTGAGCCATCATTAAGGCAGAAGAGAGGAACTCATCAAGCCCTCCAGAATTACTCAGCCAACCAAAAAAATACCACAGGCTGGATGACTCAACACAGGCCCCAAAAAGGCAACCAAGACCCATTGTCTACTACCCTGACTTTCGATTTCTAGAACACTGTAACCTTCCAAAGTGTTGTCTGGCTCCAAAGAGCATTCACTTAGCTTTCCTATGAATATATGTATCAGGAACTTTTTCATTCCATTCAACCATCAGTGTGCCAGCATGTAGAATGTTTTGGCCATTATACTGTTAAATACAAAAAAAGTGAGAACTGATTTTTTAAAAACTGAATAGCAATGACATTCACAAAACTCAAAACAGACACATTTAATGAGATATTGGAGTCTGAAAAATTGCAATATCATTACTCTGGGACTTAGACGTCCAAAGAGTTCATGTTTAATCCTGCACCGTTATTTGGCCTGTGCTTAAAAAGTGTACCACCTCCTCTTCTGTGGAACCACTCAGGTGGAATAGCCTTGCCAAGCTCAATACACAGCTATGGAATACTAAAGATGATGAATTAGGAGGTGGGCCATTACTAAGAAATCACAGGCAAGGCAAGTTAGTGATCCTTGGGGGATTCTGTCCCTGGAAAACTATAGGAAAACTTTACTTTCATTTCCATATTCTGGGAGGATAATTAGGTCTAAGAGTCCCCACCATACCTCAGATTGGCCATAACTTCATGACTCCAAATGGGTTTCCAAAAGGTACAGACAATAGCAATAAAGCTATTAAGAGACAGAAACATCCCAATCCCATCCCATCCATATCCCAGGCCCAACCAAATTGGGCAGGGTCAGGCTAGACACTTAGACATCTCAGACTCTGTGGTTTTTAATGCTATTAAGACTACTACTTGGCCGACTCCATTTTCCAGAATTGTCAGAGTGAAGACGAGAATTGTTCCTGCTTTAAACTGTTACTATAAGTGTATTCGCTGTTAAGATTTTCCTAATATAATTTGGAACACAGTCTCATGTTTCCTCAAGTCGATACATAATCAGTAACATGGTACTGTCTCAAAAGTACATGCCATGTTTTCAAGGTCCAAAATAATATTTTAAATGTCACTAAAAACTTAAAGAAATCTAATGGTTACAAAGATAATTCAGGGCCCTGGGGACTAAACCAAAAGTTTTCAGAAATCTACAAAACTCTCACGTAAATCTAGTCCATCTTGGTCAAGAGAGTGCCAATTTCCTCCATGACAGATGCAAAAAGAAACCTACTAGTGAACAGAATTCTATGTTTGATCTAGCAAATTTGATTTACTCTGAAATCTAGTTAGAATCAAGTGACCTGCTCTTGAAACCAACTTTTTTTGGACACTAAATTAGTTTCCAGTGTTTTCCCAGGAACATAACTGCCTGAGATGATTGCTAAAGAAGAGTTATGTGGTCAAGTAAGTTTGAGAAACACTGTACTCTCCTGCTGGATATTCTCAAAGCACAATAGCATATTCAAAGTTCCGAGCATTCCTTCAGTGAAGAACCCTTTTAAACTATTTAACCCAGCATTTTATGTATTTACTAGCCACAGAAACTTTTTCTCCTATGATACCTTTTTTTCCTAACTATAGTCCATGGCACTGGTATTCCTAACACACAAATTTCTGCTAACTCTGCTTGTGCTTTAATCTATGCAATTTCTCAGCCTTATTTAAATAACTGAATAATGAATAGTGATACAGATCATTGAGAGGTTTGTTTACAACTACCTAGTTTATTGTCCATGTCCCATAATTTATTTTCAGTAAACATTTCTAAATGAATAAGCATCCTCCACATTTCCATCATCAGATGATTTTATGGGTTGAATCATTCCCCGCCCCCTGCCAAAAATACACTGAAATCTTAACCCCTACTACCTCAGAATGTAACCTTATTTGGAAATAGGATAAAAATGAGGTCACTAGGATGCCATAATTCAGTACGCTGGCCTGCTAATAACAAAAGAGTTTGGACAAACAAAAAGACATGCATAGAAAGTCAATGATGTAAAAGCACAAAGAAAAAAAGATGGCCACATGACCAGAATGCTATGTCTAGAAGCCAAACACCAAGGATGATAGCAAACACTGCAGGCTCTAAGAGTCAAGTCCCCTGGAGCTCTCAGAAAGAACATGGCTTTGCCAAAACCCTCGTTTTAGACTTCTATCTCCACAGTCGTTAGACAAAACATTTCTGTGGTCTTATACCACTCAGTTTTTGATAGTTTCCTAGGACTGCTGTAACGAACTAATACAGATGGCCTATCTACAGGTGGTTTCTATTTTTTCTTCTGTGTTGGCTTGATATAATGAACTATGTCAGCAATAAATTATTTTCTTTAACAGCATTTTTCATAATGGGTTCATTTATATATTGTTTTTACAAGTTAAATTTTAGATTTCGTTCAGCAAATCCATACCCTTTGGAGAAAACCTAAAAATCAAGGAAAATAATCAAAATATAAATCGATGCCTGATGAGCATACTCTGAAATGCAAGAACTCTACAGAGAGGACCTCACAACATTTTCATTGGATATACTATGTTTGATACTCCTCACATCTGGAAAACCTCTGGAATTAGGTCTTTCCATATATTGCAGTGGCTACTGCAGAATGCAGATAGAATTATCCTTCCCTGAAATGTTAGGTCATGATCATCTTCTTTTAACTAAACAAATAGGGTCATGAGAGTAATACAATCATGTATTTGAACCAAAACCGTCCATATGTTTTTTAAAGAGATGTTACTGTACGTTGATTGAGGTTTCTTTCACTTTCTTAATGCACAAAATGAAATTCCTCACAGGAAGAACTGAGGGACAGAGTTATTAAGGAGTCAGAAAGGTACATAGTAGCTGATAGATCTATTGATCTATGTCTGTTGCAGAAAATTTCATTCTACAGCTCGGAAATAAAGAGGTCCAAAAGAAAAGGCATTTCCTGAATTTGGTTACCTTTCCATGTATTCAGTTAGAGTCAACAAGGACAACATTCATCTTGCTAGTCCTACCTCAGAAGTGGTGACCTCCAATCTTAGGAAGATACCCCTAACTAGGGGCCCTGATACCCGTGGCTGTCCAGGGCCCATAACCATGATAGCCAGAAAGGAGGCAGATGCTACCAGTAAAGCATATTTCTGGTTGAGGAAGACAGGTAATTTTCTCAAGAATATGTTATACAAGTATCTAACTTTGGTATTCCCCATTAAAAGTTAAAGGATAAATTTTTGTCTTCTAATTAATAAAACAAATTTTCAACTAATATCTATACCCACCACATTTTAATTATAACTAATACAATTTAATATGGATAACATCTGCTGTAGAGAGGCACTGTACATCTATGAGTATATACACACACGTATATTATATGTATCACTATCTTATAAAAATCTAACAACTATGTAATCCTTGTTGAATTCCCAACTGTCTTTGGATGATAATAAAAACATGCACGCGCACACACATACACACACACATTCATATACTTACATACATATATTTACATATACATATTTTTAAGTAGACATACCCAAACAAAGAACATTTAAAAATGCAGAGATGCAACAAATAATTATTTCTGATTGATTCAAACTGATAAATGAAGAATTTACCAGTAAGAAACAACAGAAAGATTTATATATTAAATGGCTGACTGGTTAAGATTATCTTAATATTTACTCTTTATGTTAGTACTGAACTATTTTAGAAGAGGATCTTTATTGGTTCCATAGCATCTATCCCATGAAGAATATATATTTTAGAATCCACAGTTGGATTCATGTCCATATATCAATGGATTCCATTCTTTTCCCCTTTTAAATTTTTACTTATTCATTTAAGTAAACTTTATACCCAACATGGGACTCAAACTCACAAACCCAAGATCAAAAGTCACATGCTCCTCTGACTGAGCCAGACAGGCACCCCAGGATCTTTTTTTTTTTCAGGATCTTCTTTTTTTAAGTGGGCTGATTAGTCTAAGTCCACATCTGCTGGCATCAGTTTAACCATGTTAAGATAGGAACTGCTTATTTTCTAAGTATCTGCAAGGCATCAGCCATATATAAAACTCTTTCCTAATGTGCTATGGCTGGGCACAACCTATATTAAAAAACACTGCACAGTGAAAAATAAAATTCTAGTACTCTAGATCCAACACCTCATTATTTATTAATTAGGGAAGCATATCTAATGTCTCAGCACCAGTGAAAATACACTAATGCTCAGGAAACAAACACGATGGCTTCTAAGTGGTAGATATTTTAAACCCTACCTCCGGAAAGATTAGTAGGAGTTCAGTCACTAGCATTGTAATGACCTTATAGCCTTATGCTCCAATCTAGACTTGTAACAGTTCACTTTGTTTAAAAGCCAAGAAATCCCAATCTACTTCTCTAATATCACGATGTTTGAAAATAATACAAGGACCAGGAAGTGCCAAAATACTTTAAATTTCATGCCGCGATTGGCTTTTCAGGATATTACCACTTCAGACAAAATCAGGAATGTCTGAGTACAGAGAAATCCAAGCAATCTTTGATGTTCAGTATCAGACAGGGAAATGCCACAGACTGTCTGCTCTGTAAACATCAAGCTGCACGCCCTGGAACGATGCCAAAGACAAACAGGCATTAATGAGTTATTTTCTATTGTTACTCACTGTATGGCAGTGCCTTATAATTATGCAAACTACTGAAAGGACAATTTAAAATCTAATCAGGATTAGGAAAAATCCTTACATTATCGTATTTTTTTTTATAAGCCATATTTGTTTTAGGATCTACTTAGCTCAACTCATTCAGAGTGCACCCCTCCTATAATAAATCTATTTGAATTTATTTTGTCTTTCGTTTTTCTTTATGCAGTACAAATAAAATGCGTTAGAAACTGACCTCCAGAAAAATTAAGTCAGACCTCATTAGTTTATATTACATTGATGGGTGAGGTAAAACTGAATCAATAGAACTTTTTTAAGGCTGCATTTTTCACATCCAGTTTAATCATTTGAATCCTTGCAAAATATCAAATTAAGTTGTTATGAAAATGCTTGAATCACAATGTAGAACACTAGATTGCTTAATATAAAAACGCTGGAACAATCACTCCAAGACCAAACTTGACACAATGAGTCAAATTCAACAGTGTATGCAGGCTTTTGAATTGATTTTGTAGTTCTTGGCTGGCAAAACTTCAAAATCACTATATTATGAGATATTGAGCTCCCTCCCCCAAATTGTCTTTTCATCCAAAAATCAGAGTAGTTAGCTAGAAGGCAATACATTCCCTATTATAAATATTGATATACTTTTGGAAAGTACTGTCTACTCCTAACAAAAATCTCTGGCAACAGAGAAGGGAGAAAAATCAAAGCCCTCTTCTCTTCTAAACCCTATTTCTATATCTCTGGGGTAACCCACTTAATAGTTACATTTTCCTTTATATATTTTCTGTACAAAGAAGAGCATCCTGCAATTTCTTTTCACTTGATAGGTCTTAGACATCTTCCCAAGGGTCTCTGCCATTTATTGTGATGTCTATACATCTCACTGTATGGATTTGCTATGATTTCATGTTTGTAATGTAGGGGCATTTCCCTGCAGTTTTAGATCTGCTATCTAAAAATGCTATCACAAGCACAACTGTTCATAGATCCTAAGACTTTATTCTTTAGCTGTACAAATACATGGATGGCAATGCTGGGATGTCAAAACTCTTCAAACTGCCTTCCACAAAGTGTGTCCCGATTAACACTCTACCAGTCATTGGTATGTGAAAGCTCCCATTTCCCCATGCCCTCACTCAGGAAAAAGTATGGATCATTAATTTCTGTTGGACCAATTTTACATCAGCATCTTAAATCATATTGTTTCATTTACTCCTCTCAATACCATCCTATAAGTTTTGAATTATCCTTCTTTTAACAGATGAGGAAACAGATTTTTTAAAGTTGGATTGATGCAAAACCAAGATTAAAACCTGAAATACCTCATTCCTAGATTCAAGCTTTTTCCAGTTTGCTAAGTTCCTAGATGAGTCAACAACATACTATGGGTTCTTAATTAAAATTCTGGAACTTGTACTACCATCTGTCTTGGGAGGATTCCCTGAATAAGGCAAGCAGTACATGACTGGGATGTAATAGTAGCTGCAGAATTTCCATTTAGAAGTTGCACAGAGTCACTATTCTGATTTTATTAGCCTCTTAAGTAGGAGAGAAACTAGAGATAGTACAAGAAATACTTTGATTTTCTGTTTTTGGTTCTTTGAAAAACCTCACCAGCACACTTAGGTGAAAATAATGAAGTACTTACTCTTCTCCCTCTAATGCTAGGAGACCTTCTCAATTACCACCTTGTTACAACCAAGGATAAGGAAATTTGTAGGCACAGCATTATCTCAGCAACCTCTGGTGGTTTTGTTTTGTTGTCCACTGAGGTTCTGCACCTCCTGGATACCAGGAATCAACAGTATTTTTAATCAAATGGGCCCATATTATATAAGAAAGAGCTCCAATTTATATTTCATTTGACCAATTGCTTTTAATTTCCTAACGCTTCTCCTATCGAACCTGGAAAAAGAATTTCTAGAATGGAAGACATATCTGGTCATTTTTCCCAAAGTAGATTTAAGTTACAAACTACAACAACAACAACAAAACAAAACAAAACAAAACAAAAAAAACTCAAGAAATTATCAGAGAAGCAAAGAAATAACAATTTCAGTCCTGTTTATCTATTTGCACTTTTTCCAGAAAGGATTTAAAATAGACCTATAAATATCTGGGAAAGTGAGTTCTTAAAGAATAAGAAAAATTATAACTGAAGAACACTAAAGAGATTCACAAAAAATAAAAATATAAAAAGCAATCAAGAGCGAGGCACCTGGGTGGCTCAGTGGGTTAAAGCCTCTGCCTTTGGCTCAGGTCATCATCCCAGGGTCCTGGGATGGAGCCCCACATCGGGCTCTCTGCTTAGCCGGGAGCCTGCTTCCCTTCCTCTCTCTCTGCCTGCCTCTCTTCCTACTTGGGATCTCCGTCAAATAAATAAATAAAATCTTTTTTAAAAAATGCTATTCTGCCAAAACTACCTACCCTACAAATTATGAGGCAGCAATGTAGCTGGTACAGAGCTGGTCTCCAATCAACATTTTCCCCCAACTCCTTTCATTCTATGAATATTTTCTGAGCAGATATCACACCAGATCCTGAGCTGTCCAATATGATAGCCCCTAGCCACATGCAGCCACTGAACACTGGAAATGTGGCCAGCAGGAGCTGTCATGTACTGTAAGTGCAAATACACACCAAATTTCCAAGGCATATTTTGTAAAAATATAGACTATCTTACCACTTTATATAGATATGTTGAATTTTAAATTACCTATGTAGCTCGCATTCATTCTACTTCTATTAGAACACAGTTCTAGGGTGCCTGGGTGGCTCAGTGGGTTAAAGCCTCTGCTTTAGGCTCGGGTCATGATCCCAGGGTCCTGGGATCGAGTCCCACATCAGGCTCTCTGCTCACCAGGGAGTCTGCTTCTCTGTCTCTCTCTGCCTGCCTCTCTGCCTACTTGTGATCTCTGTCTGTCAAATAAATAAATAAAATCTTAAAAAAAAAACAACACAGTTCTAGATTCACGTTCCCCAAATTTTAATGTGCACAGAACACATCTGGATTCTGAATAAAATGTAGATTCTTGACTCGGCATGTCTGGGGTGAAGCCTGAGGTGTTACATTCTAACAAACTCCTGGTGATCCCAACGAGGCTGGTTTGGAGACCTCACTTTGAGTTAAGTGAGGCTCTGGACATGTGCTATCAAAGTGCGCTACACTGGCCACTGGTCTGCAAGTGTCTGTCACCAATCCAAAATGAGGGACGTACAAAACATGAGGAAAGTGAAGAGGAGCATTTAGACAGTGTTACTGTAACCCGACACTGCTGCAACATCCAACTGCAGGATCACTGAACTTCACAAATCAAACAGCAGAATGGCCAGTTCAACACAGTCAGACTCACGTGGTACAAGCTGTGAATACTAGTCAACATGAGTAGTCTACTAAGAGAGATGAGAATGTTGAAAGTTAGTACTTTACCATAGCAGTTTCTGAAGCACTGCTCTAGAACTTAGACCATCCTGGCCAAAGATGGTTCATGGAACACCAGAGTGTGGCACATTAAGATATGTGAAAAATGCCTGGTTAAATAAACTTAAGAAACACTAATTTAAACAAACTGAAATTGGACTCTTTACTGCAAGACTTCTCAGAGCCTTCAATATGCTTGCATGCTTTTGTATTTCCAAGAGCACTTCGCATACGGTATTTCCCAACTATTTTTGGCATCAAAACCTCTCACTCTACACCACCTGCATTACCGTATCTCAAGAAATAGCACTTTGTAGAATACCAGTGTATGAAATCATCCTCCTAAAATGATTTAATCGAGGTACCTTGCTTTTTTAGCCATTTGAAAAATACTGTTAAGTACTACGTAAAATTAACCTGGAGTACATTTACTACTATGAACCTAAATAATTTAAGCAATTTTAATTTGCAAGAAGTTATTTATGTTTCTCTAAGATTAGATTCAGTCTAATAACAGCAGAATGGTTGCTTTGGCATGTAAATACATCAGTATAAAACATAATTCAAACTTTAAAAAAACACACATTGACAGGACACCACAGTATTTTAGGGTCTTACAGCAATACCATTTACAAAGTTATTATAGAGCTAATTTAGAATTTAATTTAGGTAAAAGTTTGCGATTGTCGAGTCTCTCCCTCTCACCACTAATGAAATTCAAAACAAAATATATCACTCGTCCACTTGGAATCTGAAATTACTAATTAGGCCTAGTTCTCTTTTTACAAAATAATGCTTCCTAACTTTACAAGTAGAGATGTTTAAGTACAGACCATGCCTAAGTCACAAGGCATTATCTGTACTCTCAGTGCCTTGACAAACTTAACCTCCAGGCCTAGAACTTCAGAACAAATGGAATGAGGCTGAGCTCTACAAGTAAAGGTTGAAAATGAAAGCTAGTCCTCAGCATCTTTCCGTTTAACCACCATTAGCAACAGGAACACCTTTGGCCATAAAAATCACAAGTCTGTAGAAAATATCAATGTTCATTTTGTGAAGACGATAAAAGTAATAACCTTTTTGTTTGTTCATTAAGGAAGGGCTGCTAATAGGTACAGCAAGTTCATTCTAGTTATATAATCTCTACAGGAAAAATCTGCTTTTATCTTCCAACTATGCCTTCGGCACCTAGAACAGGGTTTGAGAGTAAGCATTCAACAATTGTGTTTTAATAAATGTGAAGGGCTCTTATATGAAAAACATTGTAATACAAACTGAGTATAATGCACCTGTTGTAGAAAGATGAGAAAAAAGACAGCATCTAAAGATGAAATATTCATAATCCTCATGGTTTACCTTTAATGTCCATTTGTCCCTTAGTGCATATATTCCAAGATATATATTTTTCCAATAAACACAGAATCATAGTCTATGCTACATTTTCCCAAATGTTATTGGTACTAAATAAGAATACACAGCTTCATTATAAATGGCAATGTGGGCAGTCTTCTATAAACACAGAAAATTTAAGGAACAGCTGTATTCTTGAAGACTTAAATTATTCTTCCTCCCCTCTCATCTTTCCCTCCATCTGGAAAGATTCTTCTGGTCACGTCTTTGCATATTCCTAACAGTTTAGGTAATATTCTTGAAAAACAAATGGACATTTTAGAATCTTTGTTATACATTTCCAAACTATCCTTTAGAAAAGCTACAACCTTGGACACCCCTAAAAGTGGTAAATTAGACTAATCTACAGAGTTTTGACTAAAAGTCAGAAGTTCTGACTTCGGAATCCCGCATTTTCACCTTCTACCACACCATCAACACACATCATCCATCAAACCACCACCTGGCTGTGATGGCTAATTCAAGAATTTTTTTAAAATCTAGCCTTTTTTTCAGGAAACCAACCATATTTTTAAAATAATATAAAACAAGTATTTGTCCTGAAGTACAGAGTAATTTTTAAAAAATCTCAGAGCTCAATATGAAAGAAATAACTCCATGTGAAAAATGTAAGAATATAAGAATGAGCTACATCAAGTAAAATTTTAGTCTTTAATTCTGTGCCAATAAGAGTATTAAGATAATATGCTGAAAATTAGTCATTTATCTCACTCAGAAGAAGTCAGGTTCTCAGTAATGTTTGAGGGAGTAAAGGTGAGATGCTTGGGAGAAAAGGCGTATGTTCCTTCTTTTCTGCGGTGGAAGGAGCATACATGGGTAATGTTCTTAGCAAAGATTACTAGATGATATTCCCAAGAAAAATTATTATAAATAAGGAAAATCAGGGGAGCCTGGGTGGCTCCGTCACTTAAGTATCTGACTTCGGGTCAGGACCCTGCATCAGGCTCCATCAGGGCAGAGTCTACTTGTCCCTCTCCCTCTGCCCCTCCCCCAACTCATGCGCAAGCTCACACATGCACACAAACTTGTGCTCTCTCTCTCTCAAATAAAAATCTTGAAAAATATATTTAAAAAAAGAACCCAGGCAAATCAGAAACAGTCATATCATATTAATTTAACGGGCAACATCAATCCTAGAACAATAAACAAAAAGGATGCAAGCCTCTTGAAGGTTCAGTAAGATCATCAATGTTTAACACATAAATTTACCCAATGTATGGTGAGCTGACTCAAGTCAATGGACATGATAACTCTTCAGGGCATGATACACAAATTTCCTGTTCACAGATCTGTTTATTGGTGTCCACTGTACCTAATGTCAGTCACCTTCCAACAGATTAGAGTCTAACATTAGATTCCCCCAAACAACTTACCCACTCAACTAAATTACTTTTAAGCAGTTACATTCTGATTTATAAGATCTTTCAACAGACCCTAGTCTACATCACACTCTTTTAAAAATACAACCATTAGCTGATTTGAAGGCCCCCCAAGGTCTCAGGGGAGAGTCTAATAGGAATACGATAAGGACTTTAGAAACTGGTTTTCAATGAGACAGAGGTGCCATCAGTCTGCTTGAGCCTAAATCAAAGTCAAGAAACAGGGTGTGTGGGGTGACAGGTATATTGGTCTTCAAGACTAATTATGTTTTCTGCAAAAGCCATGGCCTCTGCCTGTGGCAGAAAATAGATCCACTCCTATGACAACACTATCTACATATCTCCAAGAGGCTCAGTCTCTGAAACACCCATTTGTGTGAGGACCCTTGCATAACTGGGAAATCTACAAGAGCTGGAATAGTGACTGACTTCAAAAATTTGGGGGGAAATGTGGAGGAGAAGGAATGTTAGGAAAATCATCTGCTGATGCCCTCTTTCACATAAGTATTCAAAATGCAACAAATTTAAATACTGAGTTTTCATTGAAACAGTATAGGAAACTCCCACAATGACAAATTCTTCAAGCATTTTTCAAGACATATAACATATGTTTATTTTCCCTCCACAATAATTGGGCTTTTATGTAGAAAAAAAAGAAAAGGTTGTTGGATCACATCCCAATCTTAGTGAAAATTCCCGGTCATATGGTTATAATCAAGGGTCAAATTGCTAATGACATCACAATCAACAAGAGCCCTGAAATTACTGGGTGGAGTCCACTTGTCTCCCACACCCACCTTAACTCCTTTTTTAGGCAAAAAGAGACTTTAAGCACTCTTGTTTCTTGGGTGGTTTATTTAGAACTCTGTAGCATGTGCTGCTGCTCCCTATACCATATTCAAATTTTTCACCACACAAACCCTACACACACACACACACACACACACACACACACACACACAGGGTATAGGGGAAGAGAGAAAGGAGCAGGAGAAAAATCCAAATGTCTTCTGACCTCAAGATCTGGAAATAAGATATAAACTGGTAGGTTTCATCTAAAAATGTGCCAATTTCATGTAGCTCAAACTAACTACATAATCTTAAGGAGACTTTTCTGAACTGTGTTCTTAAAAAAAAAAATCAAGATATATGTTATGCTGTCTCAGATTAAATGACTAAATTTTGATTTTCGTTACTGTGGGTTTTAAAAACTGTCTTAGTGAAAACTATCTTAGTGAAGCGAAACTTATCAGGAAAATGTAAGGAGTTTAAAACAAATAATTTTGACATCTGATTATAAGGACAGAAACTATTACAAAGTTGGATGGCTGTGGAAAGTTAAAAAGCTTACTTTGGAGACTGAGTTTCATCCTGGATACACATTTATGTTAATAATAAAAAGACGCCTGGCTGACTCAGTCAAGCATCTGCCTTCAGCTGAGCAAGGAGCCTGTTTCTCCCTCTCCTGCTGCTACTCCCCCCTGCTTGTGCTCGCGCTCTCTCTCCCCCTGCCTCTGACAAGTAAATAAATAAAATCTTTAAAAAAATAAAAGTAAAAGGATATTTTCTTTGGTTATTCTGCTTACAACCTAGAAGCTAGATTGAAACCCTTTGTTGTAACAGTAATGTTTGTATAACAAAATGAATTAATTAATGAAGTCAATAAAATTTATTGAGTACTTCTGCCATTCTGAGAACGAGAGGTACAACAGAGGCAAAAGTGTCCACCCACACAGAATTTTCATCATTTGGACTAAATTTTAATTGAAAATCTTATTGTGTTCCAACAATGAACTGCAGCAAATATAGAACATTATATAATAATCAAATAAATCTCACCCTCAAGTTACAATTTACTTGTTTTTTTCCCTGATAACTATTTCTGTTTTTTTAGTTTTATAGAAAGTGAGTCCTAGGGGTGCCTGGGTGGCTCAGTCATTAAGCATCTGCCTTCGGCTCAGGTCATGATCCCCAGGGTCCTGGGATCAAGTCTTGCATGGGCTTGCCCTCCCATTCCCCCTGCTTATATTTGCTCTCTTGCTGTCTCTGTCAAATAATAAAATCTTAAAAAAAACTAAAAAGTGAGTCCTAGAATACTTAGACCCAAGTTAGCCTGCCTAGCAAAATAGCTTAATAGATAACAATTTAAGTACCAAATATCAAGAATTTCCACTCATTTAAAAAAGTGTTCCCATTTCTTTAAACAAAAATTCAAAGTTATCTAGAAGTAAGTGATAATGTTGATAAATCTGATTCATTTAGAGCTGTTAATTTCTAAGGACTCACCTAAATTTTTAAAGTACTCTCCATTCCTGAACCTCCACATGCACAATGAGGGGATCGGGACTTGAAACAGTGCCATGAGTAAAAGGAAAAATGATGGAGGAGAAGAAATGGGCTTTGGATTAAAGAGCTGGCACGCACACCGCGGCCTTAATGGGCAGCACTGACAGGGTTCCATTATAGCAGAGCGTGCAGCCTCATTACTGCCAGTGGCTGTCACTTAGGGCACCGGTGCAGAGGAGAATCCAAGTGACTGCAGACAAAGGGAAAGAGAAATACATGAAAACAAAAGACATTTACAAAGCATCTTTAGAAGGAAAGACCCAACCCTCCCCCCAGTACATACACACACCACACACACAGCCAAGTACATACGCATACGTACACATACACATGCTCCTCAGTGCCATTTACACACATACACACACACATAGAGGCACAAGCTCTTTGTATTTACACACAGTGAAGTTTCCTCCAGCTTGGCTTGCTAACTGATTATTACAGAGGGCTTTTAGGCAGAAATATAATTAAGAGCTGGTGTCAAGGCAATTTTTTAAAAAATGGGACCTTAAATACTATCCCTCCAAAAAATAAACCCACGTTAAAATTGTAACTCATTTTGCTGGTCACTGGTGCCCTAGAGTTCCATTATTTCACATTGTCTTACTAACAATTATCACCCTGTACTACACAGTTTTCATTACAAAGTCAAATAAAAAATTTTAAAGGAAATATTTTGATTCCCTGAATAGATATATATAAATTTTCTAGGCTATTGAAATTCTCTTCATGTCCTAATGTTTAAATAGAGGGAGAAAAGTGCTAAATGGAAATTTGGTAAGGCCTGACTAATAAAAGTTTCAACAATGTGTGGGATCAAGTCTTGCCACAGAAAATCCATTTCTAAAATGCATTCCATGAATTCACTTACAAAAGACAAAAGGCTGTCTCTCTTTCCCATGAAAAATCATCTGTCTCTACAAAACAATAAGCATATAACTGATTCAAAAACAGCGGCTCAAAGCATGAACACCAAAAATATTCAGAGGCATTAATATAAAACAACTAGATATCTACTATGCACTTATACAAATTTAGTCTAAGAAATTTTAACATACAAACATGCATATTTAGTGTCTAATATATAGTATATTCTTATGATAAATAAATAGCAAATTGTAATGCTGATATTTTTTTCTCCAGATGAATCTTAGCAACTCATCTTTAAATAATCATTGAATTACTTTTCAGTTATCTATGACCATTCAGAAAGAAAAAAATTAATCTTAATGGGGATAATTCAGGATACCCTATAGTGTCTTTTAATAAGAAAAAAAAAAAAAAAAACAGGATGCCTGGGTGTCTCTGTGGGTTAAGTGTCTGCCTTCAACTTAGGTCATGATCTTGGGGTCCTGGGATCAAGCCCTGTGTTGGGCAACCTGTGCCTCCCTCCCCCTCTGAGCCTCCCTCCCATCACCCCCAGCTTGTGCACGCTCCCTTGCTGTCTTTCAAATAAATAAAATCCCTAAAAAAATGAAAAAAAAAGGTTTTTTCAGAGGATAGTTCCCAGCTCCCCTTCCTGAACTCATAATACATGTGTTATGGTTGAGATTGATTTAATCCTAGGAATATACCTCCCCAAAAGCAGAAGGAATAATACACAAATGCACAGGGCACAGATTACTGGCTCAAGTGAAGCTAAAATAACAGGAAATGTGCATGAAGAAAATGTCTCAATGAATGAGCAAATAGACATTTCCTATAAGGGATTCATATTATGACCTCCTGTAATATAATCGGGTGCCAGAAACAAGACACAGTCATGATTCTGAGTGGAAAACACAATAAAATCAACCATAAGATCAACACCTCCATTTGTTTTTATATTACCACATGTATTCTCATTCTAACACTTTCAGGTAATTAGAGCACAAACAAGATTAGCTTATCTCAACAAAGCATCATTTTAGCAGGGATGGTTACACTCTGGTGATAATTTTCCAACTTGAAACATTAATGCAGACCAAAGGGACCCTCTCAGTCAGCCTACTCCGTCACAGTCCAGGAGCTCGTCCAGGCATGTTCTACGAGGGCATCCCAAGTCATGAGCACCAGGGAGCTCGAGGTGTCAGCCTCCTGGTCACCGCCATCCTTCCTGTCTGTCTGAAGTCTACCCACACCATCTCCTCACTTCTCCACATTCACCTTTCTTTTTTTTTTTTTTTTTTTTAAAGATTTTATTTATTTATTTGACAGAGAGAGATAGATCACAAGTAGGCAGAGAGGCAGGCAGAGAGAGGGGGAAGCAGGCTCCCAGCCGAGCAGAGAGCCCGATGAGGGGCTCAATCCCAGGACCCCGAGATCATGACCTGAGCCGAAAGCAGAGGCTTTAACCCGCTGAGCCACCCAGGTGCCCCCACATTCACCTTTCAATCTAGACTCTCACCTCTCCCACCAATTGAATGATCTCAGTATTTCCTCACTAGCTACAATGTCAACATGTTGCACCACAGGCACCCAACAAAATTCCAACGAACAAAAGAACTGATCATATTAACACCCACAGCATACAGAGAAGAACCAGAGAGCACTGCTTTGGAGAACTCCATATACCACCAAGTAATAGCCAGGAACATGAACAAAGGCCAGACACCTAGTCCCCTAAATTTAGAGGCAGAGAAATCAAGGCGACCTTTACAGAGTTTTAATAAGATACAAATACAGAAAGAGCGAAATGTATCTTTAGTATCTATGTATAGAGCTCCGCTATTGGAAAATGTTGATTTTCCTCCTCCCTACCCCTTACGGTAATGTGTGACTTCATTTTGTCTTAAGACCCGTGGCACTTTGTGGCTTATGTCCCATCTCGGATCTGCCAAGCTAAACCACAAAAGTGTAGGATAAGGACTGCCACAGCTTAAGTGCTGTGCAACCACTAAAAATATATTTTATATATACCTCTGATCTCATTGACATAATTGGCACAGACTAAGATATACTGCAACCCATCTCATCATTTCCTGCCTAAAGAGTGCTAGTAATTCATAGAAAAGGACCAAAAGTCGGTTCTATTATAGCCTTAGTAAGCCCTATACACTTTTTATTCAAAAGAATTGTTGTTACTAAAATATGCTTGTGTTCTCCTCTAAGATTTCCTATGAATTTCCTGAACTGTAGAGCCCTTGAACTTCATAGGAAACCGCTCAGTACTACTTTACCACACAGCCGCTTCTTCCTTTAACAATTGCACAGGTTACATAATAAAATAATCCCATGTATGAGTAAACCACATGCATCCTTCACTATCCTCTAAGGGATCTTTTGCATGAACATAAAAAAATCTGCTCTTTTCAAAGGATATAAGGGAGGGGAGTATCAAACAATGTTTAACACCACAGTTAGCAGCTCAGACTGCTCCAAATCCTCGAAGCACACATCAATAAAGCTAGATTTCATTATGGGCCTGACAGTATTGTATTGCTCTAAATTTTTTATTTTATTTCAACACCACACAAAAGCATAGACGAAGAAAAGAGGTGCTTGCGGAATAAAAGAATGCATATGAAATAGCATCCTAAGAAATAAAAAGAATGCCATTAAGCCAAGAAATACCTACAATGTGTTTAACACTTTCTCAAAAATATATGAAAATTATGTCTAATACATTGCTCTTGCTACATTTTAATTTGAGTTCCTTAAACTGGGACCTAGTTTCAGCAGTGGAAGTCTGAGAACCAAAAAACAAACAAACAAACAAACACCACAACCATCTTCCAATGATTCTTTTTAGACCAATGACTTCTCTTTGCCCACAACTCCTCTACCTCAAATTATGACTCCCTAGTCACAGATTTTCACGGATCATGACATCAGTGACTCCTTCTAGTTATAAACAGCTTACTGTGGTTTTCTTCTTGCCAGAATACCTCCAACATACTCAGTAGAGACCCCAGGAGAGTCTCGGACTCCTCGAATTTGTATTCTAGAACAACCAATTCCTAGGTACCTCAGATTTCCTTCCAAGAATACCCGGTCCTCATCATGGCTTCACAGAATAAGGGATACAAGTGATATGAATGTTAAGGATATGGGTACATGTTTACCACTTTGCTTATAAGTGAAAAAAAATTTTCAACAGACCTTGGAAAAAATTTTGTGCAAAGATACCAAATCCTGGGACTTTATCAAGAGTTAACTATTTGCCTTTTTTCTAACTTTTTTCTACCTTTTTCTAACATACTATAGAAGTTAACATCTACCTCAGAGATGCCTACAACCCTTCACCTTTCTTTCTTTTTTTTTTTTTTTTTTAAGAATCTGGTGGGGTTTTTTTGGTTTTTTTTTTTAGATTTTATTTATTTATTTGACAGAGAGATCACAAGTAGGCAGAGAGAGCAGCAGGCAGAGAGAGAGCGGGAAGCAACCTCCCCGCTGAGCAGAGAGCCTGATGTGGGGCTCGATCCCAGGACCCTGGGATCACGACCTGAGCTGAAGGCAGAGGCTCAACCCCCTGAGCCACCCAGGTGCCCCATTCATCTTTATTTCTAACACAAATTTCTCCTGATGTTATACATGCTCTTCTTTATTCTTTAGAAGAATGGATGACAGTAAGAATGGATGACATTTACTGTCCTCCTTCCAACTGTTCCTCATGACCTTACAATTTGTATTTAAATCACCATTTATTTATCTGCATGTGAAATAATTTTCAATTCCTGTTAACTTTTACTCATAGGTCCTATTCCCCAAACCATTAGTCATCTTCCAGATGTTTCCAGGAAAGACTATTTGAGAGGGATGACTCGTGATTCCTGGATATTCTGTCCTGTTTAAACATCCCTTCTTCTGGTTTAGCCATCTGAAGAAGGTAAAAGTAAAATGAGTTTAATCAGGGCCTAAGAGATGTGTCTCTTAGGAATCATTTCGACAATACATTAAGTCAGGGAACCCTACTACTTTTAAATACCAATAAATGGTCGGCATTCTGATTCCAAGCAAAAAAGAAGACTAAACTCACAACATGTAAGGTTTACACTGCCGTGAAGAGAATAAAATTCAAAGACCTAATTTTAATTGGTTCCTAGGAGTCATATAATTGTAACATTTTTTTAAACTCTTACACATTTATTCAACCATTATGAAGGTATGACTAGATCCCAGTCACTACACATTTAGTGGTCCCCAATACATCAGTACAGAGACGGACCAGAGAGCAAGCAACCTGGCTGTAACTTTTTAAAATGTGTTTAGTGCAAAGGGAAGTTCCCCCATTTCTAATCTAGAGTTTGAAAACCTTTTTAATCACTCTTCTGGAAACTCTCCTTTTTAATGTGAATAGATCATTTGTGATTCTCTCTAAATACAATACAACTCTGGAATTTTCTTTCTCACAATGATAGCACTGCATTTATTTTTCTAAATGAAAGGGATGCAGAAAAAAACTTTCCCAATGTTATAAAACTGGATGTAACTCAAAAAATGACAGAGGAGGTGGGGCAACTCACACTCCCTTCACGATTTTGCTCTTGCTTTCTAAATCAAAATCTGGGACGTTAAGTGCCGGTCAGACAGATTCCACCTGGGATCTGAACATCCTGCTACATTCTTCCTGCTTCTAATACTGCCCCAATAACAGAAGTTCTTGGGGCAGTATTTACTGCCCCAATCATAATTTACATCACTGACAGCTTTTGGAGATAATGCCAGGAAAAAAAAAAAAAACCCTACTCTTTCTTTAGATTTGGACTGCTTTTTTTTTTTTTAATTTTTTTTAAATTTATTTATTTGTCAGAGAGAGAGGGAGAGAGAGCGAGCGAGCACAGGCAGACAGAGTGGCAGGCAGAGGCAGAGGGAGAAGCAGGCTCCCTGCCGAGCAAGGAGCCCGATGTGGGACTGGATCCCAGCACGCTGGGATCATGACCTGAGCCGAAGGCAGCTGCTTAACCAACTGAGCCACCCAGGCGTCCCTGGACTGCTTCTTTGATGCCAATACCAACATGTACTTATCTTTTATTTTTCCGGTAAAAAGAAATAGGTATACATCAAACACTGTGGGTGAGGACATCTTCCGTCTAAACGTGCCTTTTGTACATCATCACTTTTCTGGACATCATGGGCTTTTCATCTCAAACCAGTCTTGCATTTTCTCAAGTTGGATACAATCCTCCATTTTTACCTTTTTATTTCCACACAGAAATTATATCTGTTGATATCCCTTATCATACCATTTCTAACCTTACCACAGTCCACTTATCAAAGTCAGGGTAGAGTTCAGTGAAACTTATTCTTCCAGAGTAATTTTTTTCATTTTGCTTTTTCCTGGGATAGGGGATAATGTTACTACAATTATTAGTATGTATGGTGCAGAACTACAGGCAAATGAGGAGTGCCAGAAGTGTGGTAATTTAACCGCATTTAAACTAAAAACCAAGAAAAGATGAATGCACAAACTTACTGCTGCTTAGATCAGTGCAGCTTCTAGGACCCATTTTCTTTTACTGATTTAAAAACCAAACAAATGAAAAAAATAAAGTATTCCCGAGAAAAAAATTTATCTGTGGGCTGGGAGTACACCTCTTATCCTGACTGCATTTTCTTTGCAGTGGTGGCAAGAATGACAAGACAGTAATAAATGGTAGCCAGGAACTCTGAAGCCCTAGTCCTGTGGCTCTTCAAGCAGCAATAATAATTACTCTTCATTCTTTTACCATTGCATTGCCTCTATTCTGGATGCTACAGGTAACTGAAGGATCCATCTTGGTCTGTATAGTAGAAACCGAGGGGTACCTTATTCGCAAGACGGAGTATGGGTGCTCATTCTCAGCTTAAAAGGCTATCCTCTTTAGTGCAAACAAGTAAAAACTGTACAAGCAAAACTCAGAGAAGGACCCGATGAGACAGCTTCAGAACCAATCTTGTTCTCTTCAAAGAGAATTACCAAGAAGCCATATGATTAGAGATTACTTCTCCTTTGATCCACTTTAGAAATTACCTACTCCAGTTCCCTCATTTTATTGACATGAAACCAGAATCCTGGAGAGGAAGCGTGACTTGCCCAAAGTCACAGAAGGGCTGCAAGACGGAGGACTCAATCTCTTTGCAACTTGGACATTTTACTAGCGGGATAAGGACTGACTGTATTAAACCATCATTAACAATCTACCTCTAATCTTCCCGTCCTGAGCCTCTCTCTCAACGTTAGCCCATTTGGGATTGCCAGAACTTCCCTGAAGAAAACCAAGGGAGGAGTTCAGCCTCAAGAACCCACAAAAACAAAAGCACGTGAGGGAACCGCTTGTAGGTAGGAGGACCGTCTATGCTAGGAGAGCTGGCCCCAGGATTTTATTCTGCTTTTGTCAATTCCCAAATGATGAGAAGAGATCCAAAAACTGCACCACTTGCTGATGAAATCTGAACTCTGAATCAATCTTTCAGAAAAGTGTCAATGGGGCAAGGTTCCAAGAATCTATCAAGAACAACATGAAATGAATCCAAAGGCATTCTGGGCCTCTGCCCCGCATAGATGTACCATTTTCTGTTTCTCTTGCCTTCAGTAACTTCCTCTGCAGCTGACCCTATGTGGAGCGTGGTCTAGAGCAAAGGGGCCTCACTTGCATTTGTATTCCAAGCATGAGGGTCTCTAGCATTGTGCATGGGTTCTATTCTAATCATCATGCTTTTGCAAACTGAGAAAGCAAACTATAATTTGGAAATGGTTGCTGTTGTGTTTGTTTGATTATTTGTTTCCTCTTTCACAGCCCCAGCACATAGCAAAGTACATCGGATATTGTATGCACTTAACAAAGAGTTGTTGAAGAATTCTCTTTTTTTAATGCTCTGTGCTAATCATGACTATAGGCCATTTTGACAGCATCCGTGCTGCCATGTTCCTAAAGACTGTCCTATACAAATTTCAGGAATAATGAAAGGCAATACTGATCCCCTCAATGTGACTATATTATTATAGGATATTTTAAAACATCCAGAAAGAAAGCAAGACCTAGGAAGCCTAATTAACCTTATGAAAATATTTTAAGTGATAAAGTCACTGTTGCATGTGACTCAGATACGTGTGAGTGTCAAGTCTGTGAACACAGAATATACTCAAGCACAGAACATATCCAAGGAGAGGAGGAAGTAGGCCCAAGTTTTTGTCTAAAACAACTCTCATTCTGCAGTTGTTTCTGTTACATGATTTTTGCTGTAATGAGGTCCAGAGAAAAGACGGCTCCTACTGCATTTCTGGTATTAAATGGCAAACACTGCCGCTTTCCCAGATTCTCAAGAATGTCATCTAGTAATAACAGAGTATTAGACTCAGAGGGGGAGCAAGCCAATACTCTCATTTTACAGATCATATATAAATCCTCCCAGCCCTCTTTATATGCAAGGCAGCAAATGTTTTTCTAGTCTGAATACCCCCAGTTGTCTTCTTTATAACATCCTCAACTCTGCCACGTACAAATTTTTTTCCAGCTGTCTTTCCTCCTCCAGAGTTATTTAAATCTTCAGTATAAATTAACTCTTTCCCACAACCAGAACTGTACCACCACCACCCTCTACAAAGCCTCCCATGTAATTTACATACTATTTTAAAACTTAGTTTCTCTCTTCCAGTGGCCTGCCTCAATGCACAACCTCTCCGTCCACTCAACATCCTTCTCTACTCACAGACCACAAAGAGCGCATCACCATTAGTAGCAAGAAAAATTAGTATAATCGGAAGAAAGGATTATACCAAGTAGAGGAAGACTCCAAGAAGTTACATGGATAGCAAAAAGGTGGGACAACTCCGACTTAAAAACTCTTGAAGGGTGCCTGGGTTGCTCAGTCAGTTATGCATCCAACTCTTGAGCTCAACACAGGTATTGATCTCTGGATCAAAAGGTGAAGCCTCACGTTGGGCTCCTACTTTAAAAAAAAAAAAAAAAAGGAGGGGCGGCTGGGTGTCTCAGTGGGTTAAAGCCTCTGCCTTCGGCTCAGGTCATGATCTCGGGGTCCTGGGATCGAGCCCCGCGTCGGGCTCTCTGCTCAGCAGGGAGCCTGCTTTTCCTTCTCTATCTGCCTGCTTCTCTGCCTACTTGTGATCTCTGTCTGTCAAATAAAGAAATAAAATCTTTAAAAAAAAAAAAAAGAAAGAAAAAGAAAAAACTCTCAAAATAGGTGTTGGTTGTCTCTATATAGAAAAATTGGTGGCTGAGAAGACGGGACTTACGAGGTACAGGGAAGACTCTTACATCTGAAACTATCTCACCTGTTTGCCAACAATTCTTCATTTTACTATAGCAAAACTCCTGAGACTTCTCGAAGTTAGAAAGCTGTCCTTTTAACAAAACACACATGCTAAGAGACCCAATAGAGTGACTCTTCTGAATTATTTCCAATTTCAAGCAAATTTGTTTGAACATCTGGCTCTCCCATTCATTAGCTGAGATCCAATGCATACAGAACTCCTTATAAAGTAAAGATTGACAATAAAATGTTGTGCATTACAGAAGGGCAGCAGGAATAAGTTTGAAGTTTGGAAAGGGAGCATTAGGAGATAAGAGAAAAGAAAGAGCAGGAAGCAAGACTAATGTCACTTGCCTCCATGTTGACAAAATCCTATCCTTCCTTCTAAAGGACAGATTTCCTTTGCTAAAGAGGAGCAGAAGTACTACTTTTACTTTCTGGGAAACGTGTCCTTTGGGACTTATAATCAATGAACCATTTAAAATAGCGTTGATGCTAAACCTTTGCCCTCACACAGAGCACTTTAGTAATTCCCTCAACCTAGCAAATCGGTATTCTCAGAGGGAAAAGAAGTGCATGACAATGAATGACAGAAGGAAAGGAAGAAATAAACAAGAAAACTCCATCATTAGTTAGAAGGAGACACTATCTAGCAGGAAACAGACCTAGACGGGTTTATATCAGGGGTTCTCAAACCAGGGTGGTTTTTGTTCCTTGGGAGACATCTGCAGCATCTGGAGACATCGTGGATTGTCACAAGTGGGAGAGAAGAATGTTCCTGGCACCTAATAGATAGGGCTAGGGGTGCTGCCCAACATCCTACTGTATACAGAACAACCACCCAAAATAGAGAATTATGCAGCTCAGAATGCCAATACTGCTGAGGTGGTAAAACTCTGGTCTAGACATCTGTAAAATATGAAAAGCGATTGAAGGAACAATTAAACAAGGACCTCTTGCTAGGTACACAAAAGTTTTCCAGAGATTTCACTTTGCTTATGTTCATCTGCACAGCCAAGAATCAGGCCTAGGTTTTCCCCAAAACTTTAAGACAAATGTCGATATTAGTGTGAAAGGGTCTAGTTCTAATCCAAGGCTTCATCTCCAAATGACCAAAGAAAATGAGCCTGAGTCAGTGCCCTGGCATTCAAATATGCAAAGTGATTTGACATGATGAAGAATTATGGGTTGTACTGATACCACAGTCTTAAGAACTGCACCATTTTGGGGAGCCTGGGTGGCTCAGTGGGTTGAAGCCTCTGCCTTCGGCTCAGGTCATGATCCCAGGGTCCTGGGATCGAGCCCCGCATCGGGCTCTCTGCTCAGCAGGGAGCCTGCTTCCTCCTCTCTCTCTGCCTGCCTCTCTACCTACTTGTGATCTCTGTCAAATAAATAAAATCTTTAAAGGAAAAAAAAAAAAAAGAACTGCACCATATTTAGAGATGTAGCAAAAGCAAAATTATAACCTCAGAATTTTTAGCCCATCCTATGAAAAGTACAGAAGTCCAAATGAATTCAGATGGTTATGACCGTATCAACCAACACAGATTCAAGACTTACTGTGTGCCAAACAGGTGCTAAACTCTTTACATGCATAGTATCTTGTAAACTATCATTGTACAGTTAAGGAAACTAAGGCTCGAGATGAACCTAGAGGGTATTATGCTGAGTGAAGTAAGTCAGAGAAAGACAGATACCATATGATTTCACGTATATGTGGAATCTGAAAAACATAATAAATGAACAAACAAACAAACAAAAATAAACCCATAAATACAGAGAACAAACTGATGGTTGCAAGATGGATAAAGAGCAGTAGGAGATACAGGCTTCCAGGTATGGAATAAAGAAGTTGTGGGGATGAAAGATCAGCATAGAGACTACAGTCAACGGTACTGTAATGGCACTGCACGGTGACAGATGGTGGCTACACTGTGGTGAGCATAGCATTATGTCTAGAGTTGTCAAATCACCACGCTGGACACCTGAAACTGATGTCACATTGCACATCAACCATACTTTATTAAAAAAAAAAAAAAAAAAAAACCACTCTGAGACTCAGAAGGAGAAGGTAATAATCAGAAAGACAACATTCAGGAGACAAACCTGAGTATCTCTGACTCCAGAGTCCACCTTCAGCTATTGTGCCATGGTAACTTCCTAAAGAATCAGAGAACTGATCCGACAGAAAGAAAACAGTCAATGTTCCTTCATGGATCCCTCAAGTATTTGAGCGCCTCCTAAATGCTGAGAACACAGCAATGAATAGGATACACGGGCGCCTTGATCTCAGACAATTAATTAAGAAACAAGTAGTTATACAGAATGTGCAGAATGAGATCCTATCACCAGACTCCAATCAACCCCTAAAGTCCACAGGTTGAAACAGAAACAAAAGCCTAGTGCAAAGCACAGTGTACTCACATACTGAGTCCTCTGTGCTGTTAACAACAAAAATGAAACCTCTCCCCCCTTTCAGAGAGGAAGCTCTCTCTCCCCACCAAAGATCATTTGATGGCAAATTCCAAACAAAGAGTCTATATAAGAACTTGCCTTGCTGTCTGTCTAACTCTAGAGAAAATAGGTTTAGGACCTTCTTGACAAGAATTTGAAGTCCTCAGATCCCAGATCTCCAGTCATACAGAAAGTGACAAAGACATGAAAATACTACAAAATTATAAGGAAAAGAAGCTGCGGAAGCAGTTGTCTGATGGGACAGCTGCTGTCTGCACATGAAACAGCCTCATGCATTACAAAGATACAGTACAACAGGAAAATCCCCTCGATTAAGACACAAAAGACTGTATTTCAAGTCACAGCTTTATCACTTACTGGTTGTGACCCTGGGCACGTCAATTAACCCTCTCAGAATACCCATTTTCTCACTTATTAAATAAGAATAATAGCTTCCCTGCCTACATTACAGAAATGCAATAAATAAAATAATACATATAGAAGGCTACTGTAAACTGTCAAGGTCACCCATTATGCTTGATATCCAATTTCATCCTCTCTAATTCGTGGAAGCCAAACATTTGGTTAGAAACATAGGTGCTTAGCAGAAGCATGCCACAACATCCCCATCCATGCTGTCACACCCCATCACCACAGGCCACCAGCAGCATGCTGTGCAGGGAAGGACAGGGCAGAACTTGACCGTGGCCATCTCTCCACGAGGTGGTGCTAGAGCTTCCTTGTTTCCAGTTTCCATCTTCATTATCTTGCTCATAAACACAGAACCAAATAGTTGACTTATTTATTTATAGTCATGAACTCTCATATTTCATGAATGAGCTTATTTCTCATGGTTATTTTGTACACTTTCCTCCCACCTCCACTGCAACATTTACGGTGGGACTTTACACTTTGATACATGGAAGCACTCTATAACCCATTATAGCAAAGAAAGAGGTCTTGTTTCTCCCCTCACCAACTAGGCTACCAGTACAAGCCAAGTCTAGTTCAAAAAAAAAAAAAAAAAAGAAGAAGAAGAAGAAGAAGACTATCAAAAATGTGGTTGGAAAATTTAGCCTGCATCTTTCAGGTACTATTAAAATATTCTGATGAATGTCCAACATACAAAGTGATGAATAATGTATCTACGTAACTGAGGACCGAGACTTAGTTGCTTATAGATCTTATCTGAAAACTATCCAAGCACCATGGTCCTTCACACTGAGGTATGCCTTCTTCCCAGTACAAGTTTAAGGTGCTTACAATAGTGTTTGAAAGAAATGATGTCAATTATACAATGATGGTTAAACATCTAGGGTCTGGATTCAACTACCTAGGTTCTTATAAACACTCTACCACATGACCTTGAACAAGTATCTGTGTGACCTTGGATAAGTTACTTAACTTTCTGAGTCTCAGTAGTGTCTGTGTAAAATGGAGATTAACAGTACTTCCTAGGACCATTGAAAGGATGAAATGAAAATATCCAGATAAAACTAATGTGACACTGTGCCTGTTCTTACACGATATACTCAGGAAAGCTTAGCAGCTACTTATTACAATTAAATGATCATCAACTAGAGATATGCAAGGTTTTAACTTTTCCTACACAGATAAATGATCTAAAAGAACTCCTGATTCCCCTCAGGTGCACTTAAATTGCTAAGCATAGATTCAAGCAGTGAACACCTGAGGGTAAATTTTCAAAAAGCATGACAACATACCAGTAGCAACATATTAGGTGCAAGCAACCAGTCTGTACAGAAACAAAACCACAGCAAGGAAAGCAGAATCTGGGTAGCAATTGTAGGACAGAACTGAACTCCCAGCAGCCCTTGCACTCATGTAGAAAAGGCGTAACAGGAGAGGATGGAAGGCGGAGGAAAAGCCAGGCTACTGACAACACAGCGGGCCACTTCCAGGAGTGACAAGGGTCAGAAATAGACAATATGACCACACTGAAAATTCCCAGTGGGGTGCAAGGAGGATGCTGAAGAGAACAGAACTGACAGGAAAACTGGTAAGGTCATGAAAGATCATATGAACTTGCTACAGGTTCAATAACAACCTTACTCCACTGCAAATATTAGAAAGATGCTGGAGACAGAAATAGAAGCCTTATGCTGGAACCACACCCTACATGTCTGGCCACTCCGGGCATGTCTTGCTATCCTCCAAGAGTACAATACAAGCCAGTCGATTCTGTTACAGCACTTGCTGTGTCCCGACATGATTGATCATATTACCAAACAATTTAGCATAACCAAATTCTGCATTTGGTTATGTGCAATTTCATCTTTGGGAAAGACTAGGTGAACAAAGAGAAGGGCATCCAGTTAAGACCAAGCCACACAGGAAGACAAAACCAAATAAAAAAGCATGCACACACACATTTCAACATCCACCAAGTTCCCTTACCTCCTATATTATAAGCCACACATCGGGTATTACAATTTTTGCTCCCATTTCAGATAACCCTCTTGCTACCACTTCACAATCATTTACAAGTTCCAACCCTTCTGACGCCAACTTCCAAAAGCAAACTTCAGATCTTGTTCAGCCAGTGTGCCATATTTGTTGTAGTATTCATATAATTCTGAACATTATGATATGTGTAAAACAATGCTACCGTGTTTATTAGATTCCTACTTTCCTTCTTCCCGACACACGAAGTTTGAGTGGGGTGACCTGACCCCTTTTTTTCTCATTAACAAGTTATTTTCTTCCATTGTGCAGTTTTGTGACAGTGACTTTTAAGAATGCACAGGTCACATTAGAGAACTAACCGTACCTGTAGTGAAACATACATTCTCCCGTTTTACACAACCATGTAAAATTGTGCCCATAGACTGGAGTTCTATCCTACATCTTGGGCTCAAGCTCATTGCTCCTTTCCTAGTCAAATCCTGCTTCCCCTTAAGATTTAACCTATCCAGGAAAAAGCCTCTCCTGGCTGACCAGGCTAGCTATCTCAGTGACCTTCCTCTGAGCTCTTAAAGCAGTTGCCATGCATGTGTCCCTCATTACAATTACCACTATATACAGAAATTCACCCTTGACAGCTCTCTCTACCATTGCTTTGAACCTCAAACGTGGAGACTTGTTCTTTTGAATTTAAGTATCTTGGCACAGCATAGACACTAAATGTTTGCTGAGGTAAATGAAACAGCAAAACAAAGCATTTCTAAGTTTAACAACTCACTTGCTATCTCACAACTCAGCAACAATATCTTTACAGAATCTTAAGCAGGAAAAAAAAAATTGAGAAACCAAGGATCATTCAAAACAAGCGGAGTATGTTCAAAGCCATCAGATTAATAAAAAAGGTATAAAATTAAGAGGACTCAACAGAAAAAGGCCATACCAGGGGAAACACAAAAGAATGCATTTACATGTAGGGGAAAGTATCTGACAACATTTTAAAAATGGGTTTGGGATGTCTAGGTGGCTCGATCATTAACCATCTGCCTTCAACTCAGGTCATCATCCCAGGGCCCTAGGATCGAACCCCCATCAGGCTCCCTGCTCAGTGAGCCTGCTTCTCCCTCTCCTCTGCCTGCTGCTCCCCCTGTTGTGCTCTCTGTGTCAAATAAATTAAATCTTAAAAAAAAAAAAAAAAGAAAAGAAAAGAAAAGAAAAAAAATTGGGTTTATAAATAGTGAGTTCCATATATAAGGGAAAAATGAGACTGTATTGTATGTGCCCAATGACCCCTTGCTGAAATTTTCCTAACAGCTGCTACATAATGTTTGCCCTTACTAAACAACCTTTTGGCTTTTAAGTCAGATTTTTCATATATGCCATGGGAAGGGCAATACAGCAAAAGCTTAGTAACTTCAATAGGAGGTAGATTTAAGCCAACCAAAGGGCACATTTCTTGGTCTTCCCTGAATGGAGAATAAAATGAAGCATAATAAAAAGTTCCTTCTAGTTTGGGCAACATATATAAATGAGACACATGGACATTAAAAGTTTTATCATAGATTCAGAACCCACATGTATCACAAAACACTTAGTAAAGAACCTAACCTAAAGATGTTACAGAATTTTTGTAGAGATGAGGATTATAGTCCCGTTTCACCAAATGGAAATTATGTTTTATACTGCTTTTCAGGTTGCCCCCCACATGCAATGCAGTAATTGTCCTAGAACCAGAGAGTCACTCACTGCTCACATGTGAACACAAGAATAAGACAGTATAAAAACTGAATTACATTCATTTCAAGACTCTGTGACTGAGGGAAAAATTTTCCTTCAGTTGGTAAGGAAATGAAACAGGAAAAAAGGAGGAAAAAACACATCACAAAGCCACATTATAAACAAAGGGAGAACCTCAATTCACAAAACATAGTAAGTTCACACAAAAAGAAAAAGGCACTCCAAAGAAATAACAGAAGAAGTACATAAATAACATGAAGGAGGATGCCAACAAACCAAAACTCTGAAACAAGCTTTATTTTATAAAGCCTGTTCAAGAGGAGACTCTTTCAAAAAGGTTGCCACAGGTTACCACCAGACTACAAAACCTCAAGGGTGATTTAAATTAATTTATATGATGATGAGCTGTGATAAAGGAATGAGATGTTTCAAAGGGAACAGAAATGCTTCCTTGGATATGGAGAAGGTGTAAATGAAAAACTTGAATGATAGCAGTGGATAAAGAAATTGCCATCAGACTCTGGTTTTTTTTTTTTTTCAGCCTATGTATAAAATGCCTCCCACAAAGCAACCCTCAGTGGCTATGCAGATCTTTATCACAAAACCCTCCTCATTCCTTCTTCTCTCATCCTCTGACCCCATAGAATTCAGTGTTTGTTCATTTTTAAGCGGCACTTGACCACTTTTCCGTGTATTTTAAGGGCTTTATGTATATTAAATTACTTCTTACAATAAGTGATTATGACGGTTCCAAGGAGGATGATGAGGCACAGAGCGGTTAGTGACTGAGCAAGGATCCACAGAGCCAGAAGGCAAACCCCAACAATTTGAATCTAAAGTCTACATTACTGCTGACTATACGAAATAATAAATAGATTGTAACCACTTAAATGGACCCTCCCCAGATTATACTTAAGAATCTATTTTAGAAGTGATGCCCAAGACCAACAAACCCTTGTTTGTTTCATGATATGAATTCCTGATACATGTGGAACCAACATGGCACCAGCAGTTACTCAGCTATAACCATGGGAATGGATCCAAGAGACTCACCCCAATTTGCTGGAGTGCAGCAGAGTGTCATTCACCCAGCTAGGAAGAGAAAATACACACGGATACTAGGACCAGCTCCAAACTGAAAAACAGCAAGCTTTAAATTACCATTTCCCTAGAGACAATACTTTCTCCTCTATTCAAAACTGCTGACAAAAGTTACCTCTTTTGCCCCTGAGTAATGTCAACTACAATGTATCAATAGCCAGAGAGATGGAAGCTCACCCAGAGAGTGAGCTGGGCCTCCCGTAACCTCACCTTAACAACCGGCCTCCTGCACTATTCCTGCTGGCAACTGCTCTTGGCAAACACTGATGGCAATACTGTTCCCAGTTGGCCTAAAAATACAGAGGGAGGAATAAAGCTAGGTGCCCTGCATAAATATGCCTTATGGATTTGATTGTGGATTCCAAGAAGAGCTCTTTGGATGCTCTATGGTGTTAAAGATAAAGTGCCAGAAAGACAGAGGACAGACTGATAGAGTAGTAAGGTGCAGAGGAATAAGGACATACTTGGAAACCAAGTGCTAAGAGCTAAACACTCTGATCCAAAAGCACAGAAGGATTTTTTTATATTTCAAATTATAATTCAGGAACATCAACATTTAGTTCTCACTGCCTCCAAGAAATTATTCCTGATTCACCAAAGTTACTCTAGATGCACTCAAAGAACCGTCCATTCACTCTTACCCTGGTACACTGTACATTATGGTGTCACCTACAATTGCCTGTTGACTTGGTCATTTCATCCCTCGGCTGCTTCCCCGTGAGGTCCTTAGCAACAGACACAGGGCCTTGTCCTCAGGTATCTCGTATGCCTGATGTATTAATAGACACTCAAAAATTTTTTTGAATGAATGAATGAATGAATGCAGACCAAACCAGCTGGCAAATGCTAAACCCTGATCCTTAGATCCAACAAGAACATGAACTGAAGTCAACTCCTAAAGAATTCAGGACCACCTCAACGCCATTCCAAGCTAGCACAAAATATTTTAGAAAATGGGAGAATAAAAAGGTAGACATTTGGGGTACCTGGGTGGCTCAGTGGGTTAAAGCCTCTGTCTTCGGCTCAGGTCATGATCCCAGGGTTCTGGGATCGAGCCCCGCATCGGGCTCTCTACTCAGCAGGGAGCCTGCTTCCTCCCTCTCTCTCTGCCTGCCTCTCTGACTACTTGTGATCTGTCTGTCAAGTAAATAAACAGAATCTTTAAAAAAAAAAAAAAAAGTAGACATTTGCCCCATGATGGTGCTTCTGGAAGAATGTAGAAGGATAATTATTAATAAGAAAAAATGGAAAACAATACCAGGGGGAAAAAGGTGAATAGTGAGGGATCACAATTCTGACTTTTAACTTATAGTCCGTATTAATAGGTTAAGACGCAAAGGAAATGCAGAAATAGAGACCATATCTCACTGGAGTATCCAGCTACGTGCCTTATATTCTGTTTTACTTACTTGCCTACATTTGATTCTATGGACTTTTTACCTGAAATCAAATACCTACTTGGAAAATATTAAAATCTGTATTTAATGGAGTTTGGGTGTGTCCTAGTGAATTTGGGGGAGTGAAAAAAGCAGAACGCCTAAGCAATACTTTTACAGAGAAACAATTTTACGGCCTCAAATGCCATTCCCCAAAAACCCCATACTCATTTCATCATTTTTAATCTATTTTTACTTAACAAGAGTGAAATCAAATGGTTCTCATAGTACTTTAACAGACAAGTTGTAAAATAATTTCAACCATACATCCTGAAATGAAGAACTTGAAAGAACGGCGGGCGGGGGGGGGGGGGGGGTGCAGAAAAAAAAAGAGAAAACAACAACAACAAGAAGCATTTACTCCATGACCCACACCATCAATTAACCCAAAATATACAAAGATTTGTGTACTGCAGCCATATTCCAGAGCCAGAAATAATGCTCAAGAATTTGTGACCATTTTAACCTTGTTCATCAGTGACTGTTATCATAATGTGAACAAAAGGGTATTTCAGAGGTAGTCATTCATTCATTCATTCATTCATATATACACATTCATTTACTTACCAGTGTTTCTTAAAGTCCTAGTATGCATCAGACATTGTGTTGGGTTCTGGAGATTATGCATGGATATCTCATGTGCAGAGTTCATAATCTACTGAAGGAAGGAAACCTAGAGGCAAATAATTTGAATGCAGCTTAATCAAATATATACACTACTGTAGTGATTGGAGTGGTCCAGAGATTTCTTCAGAAAAAAACATCCTGAAGGAAGAAGTGACACATCCTAAATTATATAAGACATAAGACTTACAAGTGTCTGTCTGCTTCTGTTTTTGAGGAACAGGAATTATGTAGCAGGGGTAGGTGAAGAAAGAAGGAAGCAGAACATAGAAAGGAAGAACATGAATAAAGATCTGAAGGCAAGAAAGCACATATTATAAACGAATGTTTGAGTAGGCCTCAAACTAAGGAGGTAAGAATGGTAAGAAATGGGGCATCACAAATAAGTAAGGCTGATGGTAAAATGCCTTTTATGCCACATTAAGAAACTTGCACTTTTTCCCATAAGTAATAGCCAGCTAATAGGTCTTAAACAGGAAAGTGAGGTGGTCATAGTTGAGCTTCTCAAGGAACAGTCTCCAACAGTACAAGTCTTGCAAAGTCATTTTAACACCAGGTCAACATGTGATCAAGCTTGTAAGGCACAACAAGACAGGGTTCAGAATAAGAGTGTCCTGGGTGGTGAGCAGAGTCTTGATTAAGTACATATGGTTCAAGGGAGTAGACAGAGCCCTGCTTCGGATCAGGACTTCTAGAAGATGTGTGGAGCAACCACACAATTTATAATTACATAACAAATCCCTTAAAGCATTCATACCTTCTGAGTTAGTAATTACGCATCCAGAAAGATAGCTTAAAGAATAATCTCAATTTAGAGAAATATTTATACACAAAGATGTTAATCACAGCAATTTTATGGTAGCAAATACTTCAAAAACAAATGTCTAACAATAGGGGAAAACAATAACCTATAATGGATTTATTCAATGAACTCATTATAAACTCATTGCAAGTATAATTTTAATAACATTTAAAAAGCTTCCTTTGTAATAAGTGAAAAAGAGCAAGACACAAAACTGTTTAATATGGTCAACTCTAAAATACTTATACATTAGAAACTGAGCAGATCAGGTATACAAAAAAAGGTTGGAGTACTTAATTTTAAGCTGTGGGATTATAGGTAGTTTAACTGTAATTTTGTATTTTTAGACTTTCCATATTGTTATATTTTGCTATTTGATTATTAGCAAATAAAATAATGTTTAATTTTAAAAACACTATTTTGTGCTCCTGATACCAGCCAAGATAGAATAACTCTACTATACTTTCTCTCTCCCCATCAATGATTATAACTAAAAACTCTGGACAAAACACAAAATGCAACTACTTGAAAACTCTGAGAAATAAAGAAGAGCAGATGATTTAGGGAAAGAAGTTGGAAGTTAAGGAACATCAGTACAATCGTGTTTTCTAGATTTCTATTTCCCTGCTTTGACCCAAGGCTGGGTCTGGGTCCCTGAAATCCATAGTGGATAGAGATGGCAGAGAACTCCAAGAGAAGGCCTCTCTCTTTCTCTCTGACGACTGCAAAAGGGACCCCTGTGAACAGAAGAGTGTGGAAGGAATCCTTGCTTTTTCCCTTTCCCAGTCCTGCTCAGAGACTTCTTGCAGTCATAGTCTTACACTACTGCCACAGCTGTGATACAGGCATTTAAAATCTGGAAAGAAAACCTATCTCTTGATTCAAAGGAATGGAGCTAATGAATACAAGTGATCTAAAGAATTTGAAGATATCAGCATTTTTCTTCTGTCTCTGTCTTCCCCCAAACTTCCCACCCCACCCCTCCATTGCTCAATCCCAAAGGCAACCCAGATAGGCAGAACTATAAAACACACAGAGTGATAAACTGAGAGAAACACTAAACTTTTCAGCGAGAGAAACAGGAAAACAGAGTACTAGGAGTCAGAAAGTACTGGAGAAAATCCAATGAGGAAAGACTGGAAAAGAGATTCTCTAACAAGGTATGTCAACAATCCAAATCCCAGGTCCACTCGAACCTGCACTTTCATGACACAGGCACAAAGAAACCTAACAAAGGTTTTGAGAACTAAGCAATGATCAAAACCACCACCCAAGTCCCAAGTGAACCCCAGAGTGGGAATGTACAAAATGGACCTAAAAGAGTACAGCAAAGGCTTGGAAAACAGAACAAACATTAAGCAAACACCAACCGAAGTGGTACAAACCTAAACGGGTTCACTGCCAGCTAAAACAAAGAAACAAAAGAAGTCAACAATCTCAGGACTTTAACACGACTCAGTCTCATAAAGTAATATTCCCAAAGTCCAGAATATAATTCAAACTTATTCAACATATGAAACACCAGGAAATTCTAACCAATTCATAAGGAAAAAAACAAACAATAGGGGGCCAGCCCAAGATGACCTTGATCTTTAAATTAATATAGATCTTGGGCGCCTGGGTGGCTCGGTGGGTTAAGCCGCTGCCTTCGGCTCAAGTCATGATCCCAGGGTCCTGGGATCGAGTCCCGCATTGGGCTCTCTGCTCAGCGGGGAGCCTGCTTCCCTCTCTCTCTCTCTGCCTGCCTCTCTGTCTACTGTGATCTCTGTCTGTCAAATAAATAAATCTTTAAAAAAAAAATTAATATAGATCTTTAAAGAGGCAATTATAACTGTGGTAAATTTGAACACACTCTTGAAATGAACCAAAAGAGCAAGGTTTCCCCAGAGATAATGAAACCATAGAAAAGAACAAGCACATTTACTAGTTTGGTTTTTCCATCTTTATCTCCTTATGTTGACCCAAGAGCCAAACAATAATAAAAAAAAAAAAATTTAACATACACACACACACACACACACACACACACACAAAGACCCTTAAATTTAAAATTCTGAAATTCAAAAATTCAGGACATGGTCTCAATAGCAAAATCAAAATGGAAAAGGAAATGGTCAGGGCACTTGAAGATAGAATAATAGAAGCTATCCTCTCTATTCTTCAGATTGGTTTTTTTTTTTAAATGAACAGAATCACAGAAATATGTGGGACAATATCAAAAGGACAAACATTCACTAAGCCTGGTAAACCAAAAATAAGATAAATTCAAACTAAACCACAAATGAAACAGAATTCCTTGCAAGACAGGAACAACCAAACTGAAAAAGATAACCTGAAGAGGCCTACAACTACTTTTAAAATTCAAATCATAATCACAATCCTTCCAACAAAGAAAACTCAAGGCGCAGATGGTTTCACTGGGAAGTTCTACCAAATATTCCAGGAAGAAATCATAACAACTCCACAAAATCTCTTTTAGAAACTGGAAGAGGAAAGAACACCTCCCATCTCCTTATAGGAGTCTGACATTACACGGAGACTAAAACCAGAGACATGCAAGAGAAGTACAGATATTCTTCATGAATAGATATAAAAATCCTCAAGAAAATATAAGATTATATGCGTGTGAATATACACACACACACACCATATACACATACATTATTTCATAATTAACTCGGGTTTCTTCCAACAACACAAATCTACTTCAACATTCTAAAAATAAATGTAGTTTACCATATTCTCAGACTAGTCAAGAAAAATCATAGGATTACATCAGTAGATACAGAAAAGAAATTGAATTTAACACCCACTCACAATTAAGAAAAAAATATTAGCAGCATAGTATGAATAAAAGGGAATTCTCTAAACCTAAGAGCACACACACACACACACACACACACACACACCTACAACTAACATCAGTCTTCACAAGAGATTGGATGCTTTCACCTAAAATTGAGAAAAAATGTAAAGATAACTGCTCTCACCATTTGTGTTTAGCATCTCATTCAGAGTGCTAGCCACTGCAATAAGATGAAAAAAAGAAAAGGCAGATAGGAATAGTTTTATTTCTTCCTGCCCAATCTATCTATAGACAACATGACTGAAAATCTCAAGAAATCCTCATAAGAAGCTTCTAAAATTAATGAGTTTTAATAAGGTCACCAGAAACAAGGTAGAAATGCAAAAATTAGCGATATTGCTATAAGTAACAATGAGCAACTGGGATTAAAAAAAACTTCAGTACCATCATAGCCCCCCCAAAATATTTAGAGGAATGAAAATTTAACAAAATATGCACTATCTGTATGCTGAAAATTACAAAGCACTGGCGAAAGTAAAGAAGATGTAATTTTTAAAGAGATACATCATATTCATGGATTGAAAGATTCAATATTAAGATATAGATTATCCCAAATTTATGTACAGAAATTGCATTATAGTCAATGTAATTCTTATAAATATACCAAGAGGAATTTTTTGTAGCTAACAACAAGTTGATTCTAAAATTTATATGGGGGGGCGCCTGGGTGGCTCAGCGGGTTAAGGCCTCTGCCTTCGGCTCGGGTCATGATCTCAGGGTCCTGGGATCGAGCCCCACATCAGGCTCTCTGCTCGGAAGGGAACCTGCTTCCTCCTCTCTCTCTCTCTCTCTGCCTACTTGTGATCTCTGTCTGTCAAATAAATAAATAAAATCTTTTAAAAAATAAATAAATAAATAAATAATAAAATTTATATGGGAAGATAAAGGAACCAAAATACCAAAAACAATTTTGGAAAACAAATCTGGAGGAATCACAGTACCTGATTCTAAGTCATTCTATAAAGATATAGTATTACAAAAAACAGATACATGTAAGTGGAGCAACATAAAAGTACAAAAAGTAAAACCACACAAATATGATCAAGTTTGATCAGGATGCAAAAGAAATTCAAAGGAAAATCTTGTCAGTAATTAGTGTTGGACAACTGAACACAAAACAAAAAACACAAAAACAAAAAAACTTTGCCATATACTTTGCACCTTAAACAAAAATTGAGAATAGATGATCAGATCTAAATGTTATTTATAAAACTTTTATAAGAAAACATGGGAGGAGGTATTTTTTTACCTTAAGATAGGCAAATACTCCTAAGAAACAACATCAAAACTACAATCTAAGAAAGAGAAAATATGGTTAAACTGGACATCAAATTTAAAAGTCTTAGGTCTGCAAAAGCCTCTGTTAAGAGAATCAAAAGACAAGCCAAAGACCAGGAAAAAAGTGTTTTCAAGTCACATAACTGACAGAGGACTTATATCCAGGGGACATGAGTAGCACTTAGTAAGAAAACAAACTTTTTTTTTAAATGTGCAAAAGAGGGGCGCCTGGGTGGCTCAGTCGTTAAGCATCTGCCTTCAGCTCAGGTCATGATCCCAGGGTCCTGGGATCGAGCCCCGCTTCGGGTTGCCTACTCAGTGAGGCGCCTGCTTCTCCCTCTTCAACTCCCTCTGCTTGTGTTCCCTCTCTTTCTCTGTCAAATAAATAAATAAAATCTTAAAAAAAAATGTGCAAAAGATTTGAACAAAAACTCACTGAGGATATAGAGATAACAAGTACATGAAAAGCTGTTCAACATTAGTCATTAGCAAAATGCAGATTAATACTATAATGAGATACCATTACATAACTATTGGAATAGCTAAACAGGAGGGCATGGAGGAGACAGAAGGCGGAAGAAAGAAAAAAAAAAAAAAATAGGGTCACCTGGGTGGCTCAGTGGGTTAAAGCCTCTGCCTATGCATCAAGTCATGATCCCAGGGTCCTGGGATAGAGCCCCACATCGGGCTGTCTGCTCAGCAGGGAGCCTGCTTCCCCCTCTCTCTCTCTGCCTGTCTCTCTGCCTACTTGTGATCTCTGTCAAATAAATAAATAAAATCTTAAAAAAAAAAAAAAGAAAGAAAGAAAGAAAATAGCAAGTACTAACAAGGAAGAAGAGAAACTGAGAAGTTCATACTTTTGCTGGTTGAAGCAGTTCAAAATGTTACTTCGAAAAAAAAAAAGTTTGTCAACTTCTTATGAAGTTAAATATGCACTTACTAAATGATCCAATGATCATACTCTTAGGTATTTATCCAAGAGAGGTAAATACTTATGTTTACATACAAATTTATATCCAAATATTTACAGTTGCCTATTCATAAGTGCAAAAAACGGGAAACATCCTAGATGTCTCAACTGGTAAGTGAGTAAGCAAACCATGGTACATCCATAGAATGGAATTTTACTCAACAATAAAAAGGAACTACTGATACAAAGCTTATATGAATCTCAAATGCATCATGCTAAAGGGAAAAAGGCTCAAATGTGAAAGACTACATATATGAGTCCATATAGGCCAACATTCTGGAAAAGGTAAAATTATAGGGAAGAACAAATATGCAGTTGACAGGGGTTAGAGCAGGGGAAGGGTTTAACTTCAAAGCGACAGCATAAAAGAATCAGGGGAAGGGAAAAAATTATTCTGAACCTTGACTGTGCTGATGTAATTTGTCATAACTCACAGAACACCTCAAAAAAGTGACTTTTAACATGTGTAAGTTTCAGGAGTTTCTGGTGGTTCAGCTAGTTAAGCATCCAACTCCTGATTTTGGCTCAAGTCATGATATCAGGGTCATGAAATCAAGCCCCACGACGGGCTCCATGCTCAACAGGGAGTCAGCTTTAGTTTTTCCCTCTCTCTCCTTCTGCCCCTCACCCCCCATAAATAAAGTCTTTTAAAAAATTTTTTCAAAACCACATGTACAAATTTCAAAAGTAAGTCATCTTTATACCCTAAGTCTCCTGTTGCCTTTCATTTAGCTACAGTTCTCCCAAATCTTATAAGAAAATGTAGCAATCACATTTGGAACAAGAAAACAAATAAGCAAGCACATACACACACGTCAAGCACTTAATCACAATTCCCTGGTTCATCAATTATGAATATTTCTGTTTCCACTTCTTAGAAAGCAGTGAAGCAAAATATACATTATTAGTGTAACTAGAATCAAGATGCCCAAATATAAAAGGCCTGTTTTCATCTTAGTATGGCTCTGCAAATGGTAATGCTTATTTGTTTACCACTGGAAAGGCCAAGCCAAGGTAAATAAAACATTTCCAAAAAAGGGTGAGTTTTCATCTAACAGAAACAAGAATTCCAGGCTTCTGCCTGTTGTTGAGAACTGAATATGGACAACAGAGGAAAAGTCAATGTGATCAGAATTTCTACCCAAAGACGCCTTACCATGGCAATTCTGCTTTAAGTGTTACCTGAGATAAGAAAACCTAGAGAATTTCATCTGCTTTCTACAAACATCATAAGCCTTTGAGTAAAAAGCACACACCAAAACAGAGTCAACCAACAGCAATGAACAAGTAAGATATTACAAAATTGAAACTTTTTAGTATTTTTTGCAAAAAAAAAACTACTGACAGCATTGAACAAAAGTTATTACAAGTTTGAAACATTTTTTATATATTTTTTGTAAAAAGAAAAAAAACTAACTCTTTATTATGAGACGGATCTTTCAGTTAATCAAGTAATTGCCATTATTGCAAAAGAAAGCCAATCAGTCCAGCAATGACATCATTGTAGCCACAACACCTCCATGTGCGGCTCTCCGCGGTTAGGGGAAAGCTGAGCCTTCATTTACATGCTGGCTGGATTTCGTGAGGTGCCAGACTGGCAACACCAAGAGTCTACCATTTAAAAGGCCAATATAACTGTAACAAACCAGATGAAATGGAACAATGGGCCCTGCTTGTAGCAAGGTTTATGCTCTGTTATTGTAAAAGAAGGTGCAAAGTACAAATCTTCGGATGTTTCTCTGAAGAGTAAGAGTGACAGGAAAACAAAGGCAGGCAAATCAATGGAAGCAGACATGGAGGTAGGACCGATTCCTGGAGAAACGCTAGGGATTAGTGCAGTAGGCTCTGCCTTCCTGATTGTAATCGGCAGGATTCCCTTCTGCACAGACTCCAGGGTTGACAGTGAAAGACCTTCAGGGGCTCCATTGCAGATTTAGATTTGGGCAGAAAAGCGCCCCTCATTTTCTTTCCTATATTTGCCTCCAATGGTCAAAATAGCAGCTCAGTTTTCAATGTATAATTGAAGACAGAGATTAATCAACCTCTCATAGGAAGATATAAATATAATACCATTAGTATGAATGTTCCTATAGTATCAATTGAATCTATTATATACATGGCAGTTGCATGAAAAAAAAAATCAATACTGACCTTCATCTAAATTTTTTTGGCTTACCCTAACCTAACACTTTAGCTTTTTAATAATTGCAAGTGTTGGCAAATAAAAATGAGGATGAGCAGTACCTACTCTACACTAGGTCTCTGGCATCCAGTAATTTATTCAATCCTCACTATAACGTAGGGAGCTAGGCATTATCTTCTCTTCCCTACAAAAGAAGGATCTAGTCCAAAAAGGTAAAGTTGTTTGCCCAAAATTAAAGAGTTAGTACAAAATAAGGCCTGAAATCAAATACCAAATATGACTGCTAGGGCTGATTTTCTTACCCCAATCTGACTTCATTAAAACTAAGGGTACAGATGACTGAATTTACATAGATTTTTCTAGCACCAGGCACAATGTCTGAATGCAATTAGAGAAATGATGAACTACATAGTAGCACAGTGGACAACAAGGATGAACCTGCAGACATTACATTGAACGAAATAAGCCAATCACAGAAGGGCAATTCTACTTATTTGAGTTATCCAAAGTCATCAAACTCATAGAAGCTGAGAGTAGAATGATGGTTGCCAGGGACTAGGGGGTGATTGGAACCGGGAGCTAGTTGCTATTCAATGGTTATCAAATTTCGAATGTACAAGATGAAGAATTTCTAGAGATTGGGCATACAATATTGTGCCTATAGGAAACAATACTGTATTGTATACTTAAAAATTTGTTAGGATGGCAGATTTCATATTAAGTGTTCTCGCCACAGCAACCATAAGAATATAAAAAAGGAACTGGAAGAAGTTATGCCTTCTTTTTTTTTTTTAATTTTTATTTATTTGACACAGAGAGGTATCACAAGTAGGCAGAGCAGCAGGCAGAGAGAGAGGGGGAAGCAGGCTCCCCGCGGAGCAGAGAGCCCGATATGGGGCTCCATCCCAGGACCCTGGGATCTGACCCGAGCCAAAGGCAGAGGCTTAACCCACTGAGCCACCCGGGTGCCCCAGAAGTTATGCCTTCTTGAACAGTCATACAAACAAGACAGACTCTGGCATGAGAGAAGATGGTGTTGAAAATCCAGTTCAGCCACTTTCCAAACATTTAAATCTTTCTTAGGCTCAGCCCTCTTATCAGTAAAATGGGAATTATAACACTTCTCAGGGTTGCCCTCAGGATTAAATTATGTATGCAAAGACCTGCCAGGTTACCTAGCACACAGCAAGGGAGCGGTAAGAATTCGCAATCTTCCTTTACCATGTGCAATTTTCCTGAACATCTTCAAAATGTATCAGAATGCTAGAGCTAGTGCCTCTGAATAAGAATCTAATGTAATAAGGATAATGGACACGGAGACCAAGGAAAGTGAACTGAGTGAAGATAACAAGTAGATCCAACCGCTGCCTTTATAAACACTCTTTCAGACAGAGCTTCAGAAACTGGTTGACTGGCCCCAAGCCTCTGACTTTCACTCTGGCCCATAAGTGGTGCGAAGTGGTTCCGTATCTGGCAGCTGCTCAGCATCCCACATGAAACGGCAACACTCACGATCCAGGGCAGACCCTACCACGCCGGCCCTATCACTGTGTTCCACCACAGTTCGGCAGCAACAGGCCCCCGCTGTAGGCTGCTGTTCCTATAAAAAGAAGGATGTCAGGGAGAAATCTTTTTCTTTGAAAACTGCTAAATATCTACAGTGCCTCCTCCTCAGCTACTCACTGAATACCAGGATCCAAAACTCCTGCACTGTGCAGGAAAGGAGATAGGAAATGCTCAAGGGCTTCCCTCCTTCTTCCCCTCTGTTCCTTATTCCTTCCCACCTTCCAATACAGAGAGCAAGCACCATGCTCAAGCTCAGTGCAAACCTTACAATGCACTATCCCTGGGCAAGGAGGCTGGATAGCATGTTTCCAAGATGTAATGATGGATGATAGGTGCTTACTAATGTAATGTTGGATCACTCTTTTAAAACAAGGGAGAAGAAAATCCAAATCCTTCTAAGGAATGTGTAGAAGTGACTGCCTTATTATGATCTTAATGAGTTTTTGTCTCTCTCACAAGGGAATTACCACAGTTACTGACTTTAGCATTTAGAAATGCCCTTTGGGTTCATTTGGAAGAAAGACGTTCAATGCAATAATTAGGAAAATACTAACAATTTTATTATAATAATACATGGGGGTTTTTCTCCCCTGCTGATTAGTTCTAAATATATGTTCTTTAATAAAACGCAAGACAATTATATGTTAAATCTGTTTTGGGGAATGACCTTCTGTTATGAGTAAATGTGACTGAAAATACTACTTCTCCCTACATCTATATAAAATATACTGGATATATGAACTGTGCTCTTAGAGAACATATGTTTTTACTTAAAGTTGTCATTATAATTTCAAGAACGCACCGTTCTTATAAACAAAAGTAATTTTCTTTCAGAATCTTGGCCTTATATTCTAATTGCTTCACAGCAAATTCACCAGCAATGTTATCAAGATGTTACCTAAACCTAAATCTAAACATCATGTTATAAAATTTCGAGACACAATTATGTGTGTATATTTAAAAATGAAGGCAGAAAACAATATCTCAAGATCTCCCATTTATAGTTCAGAAAATCACGATAAAGAAACTGTCAAATAACAGTGTTAAACATTGTTCAAATGTTAGAATTAGGTGATTTGGATCAATGTGGATACATAATTACATAAGTCTACATGTTCAGCTCAGCATGAATGGTCTCATTAGAAAAAAAAGTGTTTAGTTTCACAATGTTGAAAAACTAGGTTTTACCTTTAAAAAGAAAAACTACATAATACTACCATATCAAGCCAATTGGCATTGGCGACAAGTTCAAGTCTAGAGTCATAAAACGTTACCTTCAATATGACAGCAGTCCCTTTCCATTCACAAAGACAATAATGTGGTCATATCAAATCTATAGTGTCAATAGGTTTATGATCACAAACCTTTGATAAGCTGAACATTGTACCTACCCTTCAATAATACCCGCAGTGTGACAGGGCCTGACGGTTACCATAGCGATCCTGTGGCAGCTTCTGATTTATTACCTTGTTCCCCAAGCCTGGGATGGCTCTTCAGCTATACCTTCAGCAGCAATTTCAGATTTGAGAGCTACACTATGATAAATGTCCACTATCTGAAATATATACTCAACAGAATGTAACCTTGGAGAGCAGTGCTTTAAATGCAAATGGCCAGCTTTGCCTTCCTCTTAGAATATGAAAGAGTGATTCCAAAGCCATGAAAAAGACAGACCTCTGCCCTCTGACACACTGATTCTGATCCGTAGGGAATGTCGTTTTCAGGGACACCACCCAATGAATGGTTAAGAAGTCTGATATAGAAAATGAGGCAATAAATCCTGCTGAGCCTAGCCCAAGGAGCACACAAGATTACGAAAGCAGGCATGCGTCTGAGCAATTAGCGAGGCATTCAGTTATGTGGTGCCAAATGTTCAATGTATTTAGGAAGTTATCACCACAGGTCAATAAATTATGTCATTTCATCTCAACTAATTGACACAGCTAACGCTTTCACACGGAACCCTGAAAAGAGCATTTCAGGGAATGAATCTCATGGTCGGGTGTCCATTTGCCAATGCTTTCTAGTTTGCCTTTGCCGAAGCATGAGTTCGTATTAAAACAAAACAAAACAAACAGAAAAACACAACCAGGTTTTATCTGATTTTTGCTTTAGGAAAACACATCACATGCAACACCAGTGATATGTCACAAATGTTTGTCAAGCAACTAGCTAACACATAGATAAATGCTGTCGTCACTACACATGTGAATTAACATTCTTGAAAGATTAGGATATAGATCATTTCATTCCTTTACATTGTTTCTCTCTATTCTTTCATTTGACTTCATGGCAAGGAAGTACTGGGAGAATACGGCCTTTCAAGCTTATGAAGCTCATAAGCATCATACGTTAATTTGTATATTAGCAAGTCCTACACGGCAACCACGTTATTGATTCTGCATTGAAATCCCTTGCTCTAACAGAAGCATATTGCTTTTAGGGATAAATAAGACAATCCCCACAATCACTTATGTTCAGTTTTTAGATCTCTGTTGCAGAAATCTTTTCTAAGGATGAAAATGCGCACAGTATCTTCAAAGCAGAATAGATAGCACAAATGAAAATCAGTTTCTCTTTTGCAGAACTGATAATAAGGCATAAACACAGCCAGCGAGGAGCTTCTTGGCTCACAAAACTCAGGAATAGGAATGTACTTTCCTCTTTCTGCTTTGTTGATTTATTCAATCTCTACGATTCCTGTCTGTGCAATACGTTAATGGGCTCCCCATAAATCACTGCTAACTTAATCAAAGACTTACTTGATACTAACTTTTATTTTGTTTTACTGGTGAATGGGATGGAGCGGAAGATCAAATAAGACAAAAAACACTTTCCATTTTTAATGATTGGAATAGAAATATTTGCAGCATAGTTTAAGGAAATATTTTCAAATTTCAAATCCTATATCCCAGTCAAGCATTTGGAGGGGGAAGGGGAAGAAATTGACTACCTTAGTTATTTGATTTTGTACTGGGTTAAAAAAAAAACTCAATAGATTAGAGAAAACTACCTACCTACCCTCTATGCCCCCAGCTCTGTCAAGAAAATGGTTACATATCAGCAAGTGGAGTAAGCTATTTAATTGGCTCTAATCCATCTGTTGCCACAACTAGGAATTCCAGGCATCTCACAGGACTCTGGTTTGTCATTAGTATCTATTTCAAATCAGATACACAAGAGAGAATTCGTATTCTAAGTCACAAGATATCAGCATCCAGCATGGAATATTTCATTAAATTAAAAAACTGTCTCCATAAATTTGATAATAAGTAGTCTCAAAGTTAGAAATTTTGGTATGCCTCATACCTGTTCTACTGTGAACAGGAATAAGTTAGGCAAATACATAATTTGCAAAGATGGCTTAACTTTTGCGAACAGTGAACTAGTATTTTCTTCTAGGTCTCCACTCTGCTACTGTCCTTATATTTACAGCATCAGCCCCAACATTCCCAGAACCTGGTGGTCCAAACGCATTTTCTGTGTCCAAATCCTCATTGCTAATACAGCACCTCTACCTCCACGCCCACAACCAGAAACCTTTCTCTAAGAACAAGGAAAATACAAATAGCTTTTTCTAAACATCTCTCTACCCTGTTCTCATTCCCTTTTACCACATGTAAGGCCTTGAGTAAAGGGATGACATGTGATTAAAAGCAACATGGAAAGCCAATCTATCAGTCCCTTCTGTTACTTAATTCTAAACCAATTAGATCACCACCAATCTAGACCCAGTGCTAGAAAAGAAAAAGGGGGAAAAAATTTTTTTTGTTGACAGAGGTCCCCGGTTTTCCACACCTTCTGTCTCAGCAGCTCCTGTGAATTCTATCACTTCACTTTTCTTACCTACATAGCCCACTAGGAGTTAACAACTGTCAGCCAGGCAAGAGTCATTCTGGCCCAGAGGTCAGCAATCTTATTAAATCCCTATGCCACCATTGGGACAGAGCAGTGCCCATACTGCTCAGTGCAAGGCAGGGGGAAAATGATTGAAGAGTGAGTTAGAAAAGCCAGAGGGAAAATGAAAGAATAGAAACTAGATGACAGCAAGTAGTAGAGAGAAATCCACCAAATACGTCCACACCTAGGCTGTTCCTATCCTTCTAAGAATTCACCAATGAAGAAGGCATTTAGTGTAATTAAATAAATATCACAATGGGGAAACTCCCCTAAGACAATCTTACATTTTTTTTTTAAGATTTTGTTTATTTATTTGACAGACAGAGATCACAAGTAGACAGAGAGGCAGGCAGAGAGAGAGGGGGAAGCAGGCTCCCCGCCGAGCAGAAAGCCCGATGTGGGGCTCGATCCCAGGACCCTGAGATCATGACCTGAGCTGAAGGCAGACCTTTAACCCACTGAGCCACCCAAGCGTCCCAGCAATCTTACATTTTTGTAATCGATGTCATTCTCCTGTGAGTACACTGCCCACACCCAGAAGTACTAGTGTAGTCATCCTCTGGCATTTTGCAGACAAGTGTTAAAAGTCTGCAAGTACGAAACATATTGACATTTATTTTTATAATGGCAATGCTCCAAAACAGAATGAGCCATTTTTCCTTTTAACAAACAGAATTGGGCTGGAGCAAATGCATGGGATATAGCTTCTCATTTTTAATCTCATTTATGTATGCTAAAGACATTATTACACAATCTTTCTAGCATTAAATCTCAGCTATGCATTTTCAGGTTTATGTCCCTTCTGTTTGTAAATGTTTATATTTGGGGGAAACCCATGATGACTGAATTGTTATAAAGATCACAATAGTAGATATAGAGGACCATTTTCAAACACACCATAAACTGAAGAAAAGGGATGTTTGCTTCATTTGTTAAGATAAAATTTTTACTTCTCAATACACAAAACTTCACTTATTTCAACAGGAAGCCCCTATAATCATATCCAAGAATATAATTACTCTATGCTCATGTTGCCTATGATTTTTTTAAAATCACATGTAACAGAAGAGATGTATCTAATCTAAAGATATTAAGAGAGTAGGGGGTCCAGCAACAGAACGTGAGAAGCAGCTAAAGGTCTATAGTTATTTAGGGTGGAGAAGCCGACAACTCAAGAAGGGAGATATATGTGAGGGGAATTAGACAACCTCTTGATAGCACCAGATATCAAACCAGTAACAATAGGTAAGAGGCTTAAGCAAATAGAGGATAATGAAAATAAGGGAAATTTTTATTTTGAAAAATTAGACTTTTTTTTAAAACAAGTAAAGTACAGAAGGATCATCTAGAAAGAACACCTGAGAAGAAGGTTATGGAGAAAATCCAAACTTGAGAAAAATGACTCCATCACACTTCAGGTCTTTCTGGACGAGATAGACTGTATTTCATCACTAGAACTATCATTAACCAAGAATAGAAAAAAACTATATACTCTACTCTGAAACACTCTAAGGACTAATTAACTACCCAGTTATTACTTGCTGCTAATGCCAACTGGTCAACTACAAAAGTTATTAATATTTATTTCCTTTTTTTACAGAAATATGGTTTTAATCAAAATAGGGCTAAGCAAATGAACAAAGCAAATGCACAAACATTCAATATGGCACCAAACACAGCTCAAATGTTTCATGACCCTTTCTTTCTTTCTCCTATTCCTGAGCCCATTTTCCACTGGCAGAAAAGATGGAACAGAAACAGAATAAACACAATAGAACTGCCTCTGATCTCTCAAATCAGCAACAAGCCACTTTTGTGCCCCTTCAGCTGACCTCACAAATCGCTGTTAATATAACATAATTTTCTGTAGATCCCATATAAACAATCATTTAAGTGGGGGGCAGAGGGGGAAAGCGCCTGAGGAAATGGTCCGTCCTTCCTCACTGATGTAACAGTCCTACGCTTCCTGTGACAATCTCTGAACCAAATATTCTACTAACTGACATGTATGATACTCACTTTGTAGCTATTCTGTGGTGGAGAAGCTGGACTATAATAGCTTAAAGTTCCCTTTCAAACCTTAGAGTCTATAAGTTCATACAACTTGGAAACTAAAGCTGAATCAAACTGTAAGCAATATACAAAATCTAAAGAAGAATTTTGAAATACTGATTTTCCCCTGTCTCCCCAGGAAAGCAGACATTGTTATAATTATTCATTCATTCACAATTTATGGACCACCTACTATTCAATATTTATTGAGTAACTGGACATTATTCCAGAAACTGAGCATGTAGAAATAAATTCAAGAAATCCACCGCCCCCATAAGCTTATATGCTAGTGACACATTTAAACAGTTCTAAAGTACTTGAACCATGAAAAACTTAAACGAATTTTAACACTCATTTATAAAGGCCATATAATGTACATACTTCATGTATAAATCATGTGTAAAATATGATCCCAGAAGTTGGGAAAAAAACCAGAATTCTAAAGAAAGTTAAGAGATTATACACTAGATGGATCTAACATATATCTAAGCAAATACTCAAAAGCTAAAGAGCATCAATCCAAAGTCCAGATGTATGGTCCCATAAGGCACAGATCGTGTGATCAGGGACCACTTCCTATGAATGCTTTTCTGTTTACTACAAGCTTTTAGTCATCAGGTCAGCACTGGGTGCCTAGCAGACATTAACTCTACCATTCACTCATTCTGCTTACTATGTGCAAGATACTATGGGGGAGATTGTTTTCATTTTTTATATATAAAATACATGGACCGGGCGCCTGGATGGCTCAGTGGGTTAAGCCTCTGCCTTCAGCTCAGGTCATGATCTCAGGGTCCTGGGATTGAGTCCCGCATCGGGCTCTCTGCTCAGTAGGGAGCCTGTTTCCTCCTCTCTCTCTCTCTCTCTGCCTGCCTCTCTGCCTACTTATGATCTCCCTCTGTCAAATACATAAATTCTTTTTTAAAAATACAAATAAATAAATAAATAAATAAAAGACATGGACCCATGTTCAAGGAGCTCAGAGTATACCAGTCAAGTTTAAACAAATATACACATAAAAAAATCATAATATAGTAAAAACAAATTACCATAGGGAATTTTGATAGTACTGAATAGTGCAAACTGTTGGAAAGAAAAGTCAGAGGCCAATTTTGGAGAGCCCTGAATAACAGGCTAAGAGAGAGCTAGGCGTTATTCAAGGTATGGTCCCAGAGGTCCGAATCAGAGCCCAAGGCAGAGAATAAGGGAACAGAGCTCCAGACCCCATCCACCACAAACAGGGACAGGTAATGCCAGCAGGGGTCGATAGGGAATTTCCCAAAGAAAGGCTGAATGTGGATCCCACTACGTAGCATCAGACAGCAGACACGGGCCATAGGCAGGGAGGATCAATGCAGGCCAAGCCTGGATCCTGTAAGATCGGCAAAGAACCATTACACAGACCACAGCATGGTAAGAAAATACACTCAGCTACTGACTTCAAAGTCTGTCCACAAGAGAGCCCGGGGAACAGAACACAGCCTCTGTAAACAGCAGGACCAGTATCATGGTTAATTTTATGCTAAGCCAATCAAGATAATTGGCTGCGTTTCTGAAATTTCCTCTAAGAGAGAGATTCCCCTCAGTGACTAGAAAGAAAATAATCCTCCAAACAAGAGCTGAGGAATCCCAGCTACAGAATTGAGATTGAAACTGGAGGAAGCCAGGGTCCAAGGGTGTCATTTCAGCTGTCCTGAAAGAACTCTTCATCTTCTAATAAGCTGAAGGACAAAACTACTACACGCATATTGAACGTCAGCAAATACAAGAAGATAGAACTTCTCCCCAAGAAATATGTAATTTAAATTCATATGAAATTCAGAGCAAGACTCTTCAAAATTTTCATTTAAGGTATGCAGTCTTGGAGAATTACTAAAAGATCTGCGGTCTTGCTTATTAAGAAAAAATATGTATTGATTTCGTGGAGAAAATAATTTAAACTAATAAGAAAAAAATGACCTTAAGCAATTAATATTACCAAAACTTCTATAAATTAAACATGATAACATGTCATTATGAGCATTAAATGAGATGGTAAGTAAAGAGCTCATTCAGGTACATATTAGCCTAGCTTTTACAAATGTATTTCAGTGAATATTCTGTACCAACCATAAAATGTACTATAATGTTATAAAAAGAAAATGAGAAAATATAAAATAAATACCATAATAGGGAAGAAAAGAAAAGAAAAAAGTGCCAATTAAGATGCATCACTGAGGGACGCCTGGGTGGCTCAGTTGGTTAAGCAGCTGCCTTCGGCTCAGGTCATGATCCCAGCGTCCTGGGATCGAGTCCCACATCGGGCTCCTTGCTCAGCAGGGAGCCTGCTTCTCCCTCTGCCTCTGCCTGCCACTCTGTCTTCCTGTGCTCACTCTCTCTGACAAATAAATTTTAAAAAAACACCAACAAAATGCATCATTGATTGTAATCAGAGATCTTAAATCAGAGATCCTGATTTCAGAGATCTTAAAATGTGGAAAGATTTGTTTTAGCATTAAAGTAAAATTATACTAACTTAAAGTAATTAAATTAACAGCGTCCTTAAATTCAGGACCACACCTGAAGGGAAATTATCCATGCTAGTATGCTAGTGGTGAAGATTAACTCCATCATTAGCTTAATCACGGGACACAATGACAGCAGGATGCAATGTCAATTTCAGCATCACATAAAGTGCCATATTGGCCTTGAAAGGGATCTCGAGAGAATAACCTTCTTGCCAATATTCTGATTTTGTACCTCTCTGATTCCCAACCCCTAAGAGACAATTACTCCCATAACAATCTGCGCACGTGTTTGTTTTTCCCTGCAGTGAAGAAACTACAGCTGTGCTTTAAAGGCTTTTAAGGGCAAAATTATCTTGCTGACTTTTGAATCCTAGTTCTGTAACTGATGAATGGTTAATGAAGGACTCTCTAAGACATCTGAAACATCCAATACAACCAGCTTAACCACATCAAGACATATCTGTAAAAGGTAGAAGATCAGCAGGACATAAGAGTTGCAAATTCACTTTTCTCAACCCCAGTTGCCATGAAGTGAACTGTGTCCCCCCAAGAACACTTATGTGGAAGCCCTAACCCCCAACATTTGGAAATGGGACCTATGGAAGGTAGTTTAAGGTTAGATGAAGTCATGAGGGTGGGACTCTCAGGACAGGATTAGTGGCTTTATAAGAAGCCAAGAGAGAGCACCCTCCTCCATGTGAGGACACAGGGAAAAGGCAAGCAGAGAAAAGGGTCTCCACCAGGAAGAGAATCCCTGGATACCCTGATCTTGGAGTTCACCTGGACTACCCACCTCCAGAACTGTGAGAAGTAAGTTTTTGTTGCGTAAGCTAACCAGTCTGTGGTACTTTGTTATGGCACCCTGAGTAGACAAACACACTAGTTTTACCCTAACCATATTCTGTCAAAGAACTATTTGCCAGTATTACCAAGAGTTATGAATAAACCTGATCTCCTAACCGACTCGAGTGGGAGTAACATATCTGAAACAAAGGTGAAAGACATGAAGGGAAAGGAAATACTTGCAGGATAAAATCCTAGACAAATAATCAAATCTGAGTTGGGGGTTGGGCCTTTCTCCCCTAATGACAGCATAAAGGTCAACAGACGTGTTTCACATTTGAGTTGGATTCAAACATGCATCAGGTCATTGGGTGGGGACATGTAAAAATTAAGATCATGTTAACAACTGCAAAATACCTCAGTAATACTGTCAGGTCATCACGTAAACTGAACACAAAGTGACCACAGTATCTCTAACAAGCAAAAAATCGGAGAATGAAATCTGTTGGGATGTATGTTTGAAGATGGGGCTATGTAGAGGAGAAGCCCTGAGTTACTGATACCACACACAGGAATCTCCAAGAGGTTTCTTACTGACTGTGTTGACAACAACAGAATTACAAGTTCTCATTTCTTGCGTGCCTACCACATGCCAGGTACCGTGTACTATGCTCAACACTTAAAAAATCTATTCTCTCACTCAATTCCCACCACAATCTTTTACTCCCCATTTCTAATATGTTACCAAGTCTTTATAATCCTAGCACCTCGGGGCGCCTGGGTGCCTCAGTGCCTCAGTCAGTAGAGCATCTGCTTTCGACTCAGGTCATGGTCCCAGGGCCGTGGGATCAAGCCCCGCATTGGGCTCTCTGCTCGGTGGGGGAGTCTGCTTCTTCCTCTCCCTCTGCCACTGTTCCCCGTGCTTGTGCTCACTCTCTCTTACTCTCTATCAAATAAATAAAGTCTTTTAAAAAAAATGAAGAAGAAGAAGAAGAAGAAGAAGAAGAAGAAGAAGAAGAATCCTAGCACCTCAATTTCTCATTAGCCATCCCTTCCCTTTCCATTTCCACCACCAGGACCTTAACTTAGGCCAGCATCTCCTTTAAGTCCTGGGGCACCTGGGTAGCTCAGTTAGTTGAGCATCTGACTCTTGGTTTTGGCTCATGTCATGATTTCAGATTCCTGAGATAGAGCCACATGTTGGGCTCCACGCTCAGCATGAAGTCTGAGATTTTCTCTTCTTCTCCTTCTACCCCTCCTGCTCATGATCGTACACTCTATTTCCTTTGCTCTCCTGCTCTCTAATAAATCTAAAAAAAAATTTTTAAATAAAGTGCTGAATGGTTATATCATTACTAAACTCCTACTTTCAAGCCTTAGCCCTCTTCAGACTCTTCCCCCAAACTTATCTTTATAAAAGGCAAGCCTTTTACTCTCCAATGCCAGAGATTCTAAATCCTTAAGCATAGCATGTAAGAACCTGCTTTGTATGGTCCCTGTCTGCCCCTGGAGACGTAAGAAAAAAAAAAAATTGCCCCTTCCAACCATGTGCTCTAGGCTCAAACAATTTAGCACTCCCAGCACAATTTTAGTATCCTACATGGGCCATCCTGCCTCACTTCTCCATGCCTCCTGAAAACTCTTACAAATCCCCTAAGACTCAACTCCAACATCTCCTCTGAAAGCTTCTATGACCCTCACCCACCCCCAGAAGCCACCACCAATCAAGAAGTGACAATCAAAAAGTAGGCACTTCTTCTTTACGCCCCCAGAGGGCATGCCCATTCTATGGAAGTCATTTGGAGAGTGTGTGGTGCTGAAAAGGAGAAGCTGGATGCCCACCCAAAGGGCATCCTTTAAACTCCCTCTGTCACCACAATCCAGGGTATGGTTCTTGCTAAGTCAAGTCTATCAGTGACAAAAAAAAAGAAGAAAAAAAATGATCAGACTGGAAAAGCTAAAGCTTATGATAGTAACCAAAGATTAAATGACACAGAGATTAAATGACATACATACAAAGATTTAATGACATACATTAGATGCTTTATCCCAGCATCTAATGAGGATTGAAAAAAAATAGAAATAAAGCATATGAAATGACAGTGTAACAAATTTCTTCTTGTCTTTATTGTATCTAACTGACTCTCATTGGGTTCTGATCCTATTCATGCCCACAGCAGGTCTGGTTTTTATAGCTTCATTGAAGCAACATAGATGATTTCTTTCTTTGTCTACCCTGCCTTGGGAGATAATTTTCAAATAGCTCAATCCTTAGATCTCCTTTCCTTCTCATTTTAATTGTCATAAAGACATACTTTTACCATATCATGCCAGGAAATGAGTAACCCTGCTAACAGCACCTAAAAAAATACGCAAACTACTAACATTCCTGAAGCCAATGAAGATTTTTAACACATTGTCTTTATCTGATTTCCCTCCTAAAAATAAAAATTGAGTGACTGTATCAGGAATTATGTCTTTGACAGGTAAACATATATGTCTTATGTATGTTCCACTTTACTCCAGCTCTTCCAAATTTCTTCCAAGAAATTATGTACTCATATGAAACCAGTTATTACGTTTATTGAAAATAAACAAAGTAAACATTTCAGCAGTCACACACATGAGTGGCTATTTCTCTTCCTTGAGCTGTGTATAATACCCAAATATTTTAGAACATCTTGGGTTAACACTTTGGGTTATTATTTGTTGGTTGTCCCAGCTCTAATTTTGTATCACCAAAGGAGAAATTACTTGAAAATTTTAAATGAAAGTATACATTTGGATGCTCTATCATCAAGTTACTCTAACATACAATTCTCTTGGCTAACAATCTAGACAGCGCTGGATAAATCCAACCCTCTTGCTTAGAACCACAGCCACTTTTCTAACCAAAATGTAAATGCAAAAATCCATTACCTAAAAATGCCAGACAATGTTGTTTTCGGAAAAAAATTTTTTTTTTTTTTTTAAAGGAACAAAGGAAGAAAGAGGCACATTAAATTCTAACAAATGGGACATGGGGAAGCTTCATCAGATAGAGATTACCAACTGCCTGACAATCATGGTATGGCATTGTTATTTGGATAATGTGAACCATGAGTAGACAACACAGTACACAAAAGCTGTTCTGAATTAGAAAAGCTACTGACTCTGCTAAATCACATACAATACACTGACCACTAGCATTCATGAGATTGTGGTCAAATATCCAGCAAGCCAGCTGGGCCAGGAATAGATCTCAGAATATCTACGGAGTAAACAGTAGTCAACAACTTTGTTCCTCCATATCCAGTAACTCGAATATGCTTTCTTCACAACTCCTTTGAATTGGAAGAAAATAAAATTAATACCGGATAATACCTTGCGTAGGCATGTATACTGAAAATCATCCTAAAAATTCCTTACTCAATAAAAACTATCTTATGGGGCGCCTGGGTGGCTCAGTGGGTTAAGCCTCTGCCTTCAGCTCAGGTCACGATCTCAGAGTCCTGGAATCGAGTCCCACATCGGGCTCTCTGCTTGGCAGGGAGCCTGCTTCCTCCTCTCTCTCTCTGCCTGCCTCTCTGCCTACTTGTGATTTCTCTCTGTCAAATAAATAAATAAAATCTTTAAAAAAAAAAAAGCTATCTTAAACAGTGAATGTGTTAGAGTCAACAAGGAGGAGGACACTGATCTTTCCTCCTTGCCTGTTTAGGAAGGGATTCCATCAAGAGGGGTCTCCTATCTCTTTGCTAAGTATTTTTGCTTAGTTCAATTGTTTAAAATTACCAAGAACTAAACATGGAAATGCATTCTTAGGAAGTCAAAGTTCCAATTTCTATAGCCAGTCTTCTTACTTGGCAGTACTGAATAACTCCTATTTCTAGACATGAGTGTTTTGCATCATTAGAAGAAGAGAAATATTAACTTATTCAAAGATTCTCTCCAATGTACAGACAGCTTAGAATTTCTTCATTATTAAGCACTAGACTTCCATGTTTTTAATTGAAATAATTATGCTGAAATCTGTATTTCTATCCTATGTATTACCTGTTTCTTAGAAGACTGAACCATAGTCATCCCATAAAAATGGTCAGTACTTTCCCTTAGAATTCTCCAAAGGAGATTTCATAACCTTCCTTAGCAATGAACTCACATATTTAGAGAAAGAAGAGGACAGAATGTTATACAAATTGCTCAAAATCAATACATACACGGAATCCTGGAAGGCACAAACCACAAGAACGTCCATTTTAAACATTTGGAGAGGGAAGCAGAAAACACATCAGCTCATAATGAAGAATTTCAGTATTGAGTCTGTCCCATAGCTGAACCACTACAGAAATGGTTAGGAACAGAAGGTGAAATTCTGGCTTCAGTTTCTTCTTTATCATTATTGCTCTAAAGCACCATTTCCCGGTGTTCTAGAAGATATTCACAGATGCTCTGTTGGAAAGGGGATCCCCTCAGCCCCTGTGGCTGAATAAAACAGTTAATTAAATACGTTTCTCTGCTGCTGGACTTTTCAGAGCCTTGGGATGGATTCTGCATCTCCCAGAGAGGAATAAAAGAATGCCTCATTACCCTGTCTTTTCCTCCCCACCTCCCCAAGGAATACCTATTAATCCTTCTTGAAACAGAGAGCACTCTCCTACCTACTAAACTACAGAACAAAATCTTTAAGTCTCCTTTCCCTCAAATTCCCACCAGCCCATCTATGCAAAATTTCCCCTATGCAAAATTGAAATTCTGCTACAGGCTACAGAGCATCAAGGCAATACTAGACATTAATGGTTTAGTGCATATAAAATGCTTGAATGAAAAAAATGAATCCTCCCTTTGATTGCATTGCCCACACCTTTCCCAGAGTACGTCAAATTTACTGCATAAAGAGTGAGATTAAATTTAACATCATTTCAGGCTTTTCTTTTTCTTTCTGGCAGTGACATAAATACACCACTATGGTACTATGATAGTCTGCTTCAAGAATATGGACTCAACCGTCTACTTATATCTCTCCTATCCCCTCCCCCACCACACAGACCTAGGATTTCCTGATAAAATAGCTCAGGAACAGAAAAGCAGCACAATCATGGTGTTACTCCAGCAGCTTGTCTTTATACAACCTGCAGCTTCAGAGAAGGTCAGCAACATAAAAAAAAGGGGGGGGGAGGGGTTGACTTTGAAATGTGTCATGAAACAGAGCTGTTTATCAATATGCCTGACAAGAGTAAGGTGAGAGCCCATTTCAGCCAGCCAGAATGACTGCTGTACATCACACTAGGAGGCAGGAAGCCAAGACAGAATGAGTATTACCAAGTTGTTATGGTAACTAAATTGTGGCTGGTTCCATAAAACATTAGCTTTCCATTGCAGAGACTGTGTTTAAAATTCAATGTAAGTCAGGGTTCTCTGCTCCAAACGAGGCAGCAGTGGTCACATCAACCCACACTAAGGCAACCCGAGAACTCCACTTGGAGAGAGCAGAGTAGCAGCCACAAACCAGGGTAGGGCTGGGGCACTGGGCCAAATGCCATCGCCCATTAAATGTCAACACTGTGACATCAGGACCTCAGTGACAACCTTTTCCACCTGACCTCACCAAGAAGCAAGCACCATCCGGGAAGGAGAAACCAACCAAACCAACAAAACAAAGGTTATGGAAACCACAGCTGAAGGCAAAAATCTCGGGAGGGCCAGGGTCTGACTTCGGCACAGGCAGAAGAGCACTGCAGGCGGAGGTTTTGGAATCCAAGAGATGCAGTTTGAATACTGACCTTGTTTACTGACTACCTGTATGAGCCAGAGGAGACACCCTCTTTTCACTCAGCCTGTCTGTACTGAAAATGTAATAAATGTGGAACAGGGTAATGGGTAAGAGTATGAGCACTGCCATCAAACAGCCTGGACTGCAATCCTTTGTCTGCAGCCAAGGGGCTGCCGGACTCTAGACAAGTTACTCAACCTCTCCGAGCCTCAGCGCCTTCCTGTAAAATACCAACGTCCTCCAGTTGTGGTGAAGATTCAGTAAGACCCTCCTCCTGACTGGACCGGAGCAAGGACTTCATACATGCTATGGTTCTGGTGGCAGGAGCCATCACTACCTATCAGAGACACTACAGCAGCCCTCCAACAATGGCCACATCCTAATCCCTGAAGCTGCCTGGTATGTTCATTTACATGTCAAAGGGACTTAGATTGGATTACATAAAGGATCCTGAGACTAGAAGATTACCCAGGCAAACACAGTGTAATCACAAGGAGGAAAAAGTTGTGAGGACAAATGCAGAGATCAGATGAGAGATTTGAAGATGAGCCATTGCTGGCTTGGAAGACAGAGGAGGGGCCAGGAGCCAAGGAACATGGACAGCCTCCAGAAGCTAGGAAAGTCAAGAAAAGAGACTCTCCCCTAGAGCCTCCAGGAGGAGCACAGCCCTGCTGACACCTTAATTTCAGGACTTTTGACCCCCAAACTATAAGAAATGTGTGGCCCTTTTGATTCATGACTATATTAAATTTATTTTAGTTGTCTCAAGCTACATATTGGTGGCAATTTGTTACAGCAACAATAGGATACTAATAACCACTTTATCAATATATTAAATGGGAAAGCATGTGAAAAAAGCATGGCACACAGTAGGCACTGAATAAATGATGTATTATTCAAACCGTTCAATTATTTTTGAGAGACGCCAGTGACTAGAGAGACCTCACGCCTCTCTGAGAAACCAGTCATGTAGTTTTCCACTGCAGCTAATGTCTGTTACCTGTAGCAACCTGGATACCTCCTACCACATATCAAACAGCTATAGATAAGTATCATCCTCTAGCCATTCATTCTCAGATCACTGCACCTGAAAAATCCAGACAACTAAATGAACCAGAAAGGGAGGTACCATCAACCAAAAAGCAGCTGAATTCCAAAGATGAGCAAACCTAGACAAGAGTATCATTAGCCCAAGGCAGTCCTGTAACTTAAAGCAGAAAAAAACCATAGTGCATTAAAAAGAAATAACCAAAAAAAAAGTCTACTTGCCTCAGGTCAGGTCTAAGACCACTGAGCCCAAGAATCTGAGGGCATCCATGAGAAGCCTCCCAAAGATCACAGAGAAGGAATGAGACACAAAAATGCAAGAGCCTGCCCCAGTCAATAATGAGAGAAAACAAATACAGGATCAGAAGCTTGTTTCTCCTCCCTTTTGTCATAGCTAATGTCCAGTGTGAATGGAGTATTACATTCGCTCTTGGCAGCATGTATGCTAGTACATCAGCGACATGGCAGGGAAGGGGGGGTTGACTTCATCCCCCTCCCGCTGCAAGGACCTTGGATTCCGGCTGCCTGGACGTTACAGCCCTAGAGGAGAGGCAGCTTTAATTGAGAGAACTGTCGAGACACAGCGATTAAGGTGATCTTAGGAACAACACTCCAGATCATGTGCGGGAAGATGGATGGGATGTCTGCAATACAGAGACTGGGAAGGAAAGAGAATACAGCAGAGAAACAAGGAGACAGAACAAATGATAGAATTAACTGATTAGTTGCACTGGGGAAATTAGTAGGCAAGTCAAGGTTATTGCTTTCTCGTGTACCTTCATATACTTCCCTGAAAACAGCCTTCTGTTTACACTGTATATGACCTAGGGTCTTGGCACGAGGATGTTCTTCTTCGTGACTATGGAGGGTCAGGGAACAGCCCAATCACTTTCATAGGCACACAGAAGAATTTCTCACTTACTTTTTGTTTTTAAAGGCTTTACCTAGGTCTCCATTCCTAAAGGTGCATTTTGAAGGTTCAGGTCTTTCGAACAAACAAAGGTAGATTAGAAAAAAGCAAATCTGCCCACGCTCCCACTACTGAGAGAGCCCAGTAGGAGTTAAGGGAAAGCACAAACACGACGATGAAGCTGGAAAGGAATACCCCATGGCCTTTTTCTTCTGCTAGGATTTACGCTGGCCCAATTCTTAGACTTCACATTTATGATGTGGCACAGGAATACAGCGAAGGGCGAAGGATGGGTGTAAGACACAGACGGAATGTCAGAGTTTTGGAACTGCTCCAGGGATCCCTCAGGATCATAGCGCAGGGTGCGCATGGGCGGGAGGGTGGGGAACTGGAGTGCTTCAATCTGAGCTTGCCTTCTGTTTGTTTTCTATTGGACTTCTTGAAGGAAAAAATCCTTAAGAACATCTAATCATCCAATCCAATCATCTCATTTACCAACCAACAAAAAAAGTGAAGAGAGGGTAACCAGTTTGCCCAGAATGGGCTTTATGCCTGATGACCCACTGTAATTTTTGAAAAACACCCCCACAAAGGGACACCAAGTTATGTAGTCACCCACATGAGAAAGGTTATAGATCTGCCTAAGACCCCACATTTTCATGTGGTTCAGCCCGTATCAGGGAGCTCTCTCATAAGATCCTTCCTCATACACTGAGCTATTCTCTTATCAAATAAATAATGTTTTATTTGCTTTTTGTTTTTATTTGTTCCACCAACGGGAAAGATTTCCATTATAACCTAGTAACAGTCATAGAAAGAATTTAAACAGTCACTGGACATTTTTCCTTATTTTACACCACACGGATTCTTTGCCTTGAATATTAATCAAAGAGTGCAAAGCCTACTTGTATGGTCCTTTTAAAACTTATATCAGACTGTTGATTTTTCAGTACAGTTAGGACTTCAGTTGAGGGATAAAAACCATCTGGACATGACCCAGAGAGATCCACCAAAGGACAGGAGAATTCCAGTATAAATGGCCCTTATTTCTAGATTTTCAATTTTATCTCTTTTTGAGTAATGTAACTAACAACACAAAAATTATTAAGCAGAATGTAAAATCTGTATTCATTTTTAGGATGAATTGTGAGACTTCAGAGCAGTTTCCTATTTGCTGCCATGAACCTTAGGACAAGTATTTGCAGTCTCCATCTCTGGGAGTACTGCAAGTTGATAAATGTTTCTGCAGGTGGTTTATGACCCCTCTTTATGGTGGGTACCCCCAACATGTCACGAGTCACTGTTCTCGCCTTTCAGAACGTGACCTCATCTGTGTATACAGCATCCCTTAAGTTGTGCTTCCCTGAAAAAGGCTGTCTACACACCCAATCCTTAGGACCAAGGATCTTGGGCCATTAACATCCCAACAGGACTTCTTCCTAGCTAAGAGAAGGACAGACTGCTGAAACACGCGCAGGATGAAATTGTGCACTGCTCTGCAAATGTGGACCCAGCCACATCACCTCAGCATAGCCATGCTGCCGCTGCCTTCGCATCCAGAGCCCTGCTGAGAACATGCAAATGCAGAGAGAAGACAAGGATTGAGACAAGTCCCCTATTAATATATTCCCAATATCACACCCTCCCAGGTTCCTAGCAATATCCTAACACATTGCAGTGAAAAAATCTTGTCAATCTCTACTCTTTTCCTAATGCTCACATGAAATCTTACTGGCGACAGAAGAAAAACTAAATAGTAGAAGTAGGCAATCAGCAATGCAACAGTGATGAGAAAAGCTACAGCATATTTTCCAATAGTCCCTGCATTGGAACAATAGGTTATTTTCTCTATTCTTCTAGCTTTCGAAAATATTTACTGCATGTGCTCAGGGTAATAGATGCCTAGCTTAGACAGGACTTCTTCATGTAATGTAACCGAGACTGTACTGTAACAAGGAAGATGAATACATTATTTCACCTTGGCAGTTGTACTACCTTTCAATTTCCTAGTTTAAATGCAAATATCCAGGAAGAAACAGACCTGCATTCCTATCTCCACTCCAACACAAACCTGCTTGTGCAAATCTCTTAGCCTCCCTGGGCCTCAATGAGGTAAGTATATGTAGGACTTACTTTGTAAAACTGTAGAAGGTTTATTTGAGATGTCTAAAGCCACATACAAGCAAATGACTTTTAAAAAGAAACACAGGACATTGAAAACTGTTTTCTGGAAGATCCAGGACATGGCCTCTATGATAAACTGATGTTGTCACCAAAGAAAAGGTTTTTTTTCTTGGCCTTCTGAGCCTCGAAACACCTGCACAACTTGAAGGAGAGAAAGGTTACTACAGAGGGGAAACATGGAGACTCGAGAACTTAATGGCAGGGTTGGTGGGGGAAGGGAGCAGAAGAACTAATTTTCCTTCCAAGATACAATTAAAAAGTTCCCATATTCCTTCCAAAGTAATGAGTAACTATTCCAAAACCTGAAAGGCATATACAACTTTAACCTTGTGAGCATGATTTCCTCAAAAAACTGCTTTGTTTGTGGGGGAGGCACTGAGGACTGTACACTTAAAGAGAATTATTCCTCTCCAGTCATTTGTTTGGCAGGAAAACCTGATCTCCTTTATGTAATTAGATGATTAAAAGTAGTATTTGATTGAGCCCTAGCTATACAAAGTGATCTTGAGTAGACTGAAGGACACATTCAAACCCTTTAGTTGACAATGTCTATCTTTGGGATAATATATCTTTACTGAAGGAGAGGATAAACATTTCCTATTTAAACAATTTTAACACCTATAATAATGTATTTATTCATCCCAGAAGCAGGTTTTATTAGTCCCTTGTGAAAATGGAAAGAACATGATAATACTTTAAATCATACACTCCTGGGGGGAAAAATGATCCAAGTATCCACAACGATCATTTTCAGTGAGAATAGCGACAAAAATTATCAAACTTGATCGATTTATGAAGAAAGAGACTGCATTGTATAACTATAATTCACCATTCACTCGCAAAACTACCGGCTTTGAAGAAGCATATGTCACACATGAGACCCGCTGACCCCAGAACACAAGTAGAAGTGTCTTAAGGAATAGTTCTTTCCATTCGTGCCATGTAAAACAGGAAGAGCAGGCTTTCCCCACCCCCCCTTTCAACTGTCATTACTGATTTTAAAATATGTATGGCTTCCCTCAACATTGCAGAGGCCTAACTAAAGACCAATCATGGGGACGCCTGGGTGGTTCAGTCCCTCAAGTGTCTGCCTTCGGCTCAGATCATGGTTCCAGGGCCCTGGGATGGAGTCCCACAATGGACTCCTTGCTCAGCAGGGAGCCTGCTGCTCCCCCTGCTCACTCTCTCTCTCTGACAAATAAATAAATAAAACATTAAAAAAAAAAAAAAAAAAGACTGATCATGGTTGAGAATGGCCCAGAAATAATGAGTAATAGAACCCCGGCCCCCTTTCTTAATCATAGATGTGAATTCACAAGTCTAAACACTAGGGAAACTGGGTGCTAATGCTACTCTACCACTAATCACTTTTGTGAATTCAAATAAACCACTGAACTTCATTCCAAGGCTCAGTTTAGTTGCCTATAAACTAGGGACAAAAATACTACCTACCTTCCAAACTTGAAACTATTATATGCCAAACTATTTCAAAAAAGAGAAAACTATAACAATGCAACAAATACCAACTAGTTATTTCCTATGAACATTAAACTGCCATGAGAACAGTAAAATATTTTTTGCAGTCTTCCTAGAGATTTTTTTCTGAACCAATTTGTAAAAAGAGGAAATGATTTATTGTATCTCACATACTTTAAAGGCTGCCATTTTTAAAATTTGTTTTTAACTGGAAGAGAAAATAGAATGTGAACACTGAGTCACCAGGCCTTAGGGACTCTTCTATTTCCTCTCAGAGATGGTCTGACCCTGGCCATAGGCTATTTTAATTTACCCCCCATTGTCACAGCTAGCGATCATGAAGACTCAGTCCTTGGTGAAATCAATCAGGCCCTCAAGAAGAATAAAACCAGTATGAACAGGCAGCAGATGAATCTGGTTTAAGAGTCAGATAAACTTAACAATAACAACATCAACAAACAGTTGGCTGCAGTAGCATGTAATTGTACCCCCTTATGCCCAAAGCTAATCAATTAGCAGTGCATTGTTAGAACCTGCCCTTTGGTTTGATCCTTTGGAAGTTTCCAAAGCCTCCCCTTCCAGCATACAACTGTGAACTGTTTCGACTAGAAAAAGACGTTGCCGGTTCCACCCCTCTATCCCTCTCCATTTTATCCTCTCTCAGTCCCGCAAAGCTTTAATACCTGCACAAAATACCAGGCTTTACACTACTTGGCTACACACGCAAGAAATAAAAATCCGTATAACTCGGATTCTAACCATAAAACCATTTGCACGCACAGTATTCCCATCATGCCCAAAAAAAGATGTTTGGAGGCTGAAATGTAAATGGAATTATTTAATTGCTAAGTATGACAGGAGGGAAAATAAAAATATAGTACTATGATCCTCACAATTAGAACTTAGCCAATTTATTGTCCAGTGCCCGAGTGCTGAATTTAATCTACTCTTTCGATGTAGCATTTATATATACGCATGCACACAGACACAAAAGATTTGAACATGAGGCACACAACACAAATTCTATTACAGTGGAAGCAAGGAAGATATATAATGAAATCTTTTTCTGTCTACAAGGTCATCTTTCTAATTCACAGAATTCATTTAATCCTGAGGTCTAATTCAGTGTGTCCTCCTCTACAAATAAATCTATACAGGCTCCTAACAAGGGTCCTAAGAGGGGGTTCAGAATGCAAATGAGAAAAACAGCCATAACATGGCCACTGGCAAATTGCTCCTTTTGGGTCAGCAACACAAAAGAAGCATTTTTCTAATTTAAATATCCTTTAGATGGCTATAAACGGCTTTATCAAAAAAATTAAACTGTAGTTCTAAGCAAAAAAATAAAACTAATAACATGAGCTAGAGGTTAATTTTCAAGGGCTTGGATCTATAATTTACCACCCACTTCTTTTTCATTAATGGCACCAACTCATCATTAAAAACTTCTCTAGACTGTGACTTCCTTTGGTACTAGTGATTCACATGACTGAGAGAGTAACAATTATTCATCATTCAATCTTTAGTAACTGCTCAAAAGACCAAGGTCTGACTTCACCTTTATATTAGACAGATTATATAAGAAGTTACAAACACTTAGAAGTCCTGCTGTTTAGAAACAGAATGTTTCAACATGAATTGGAAAGTCAGTGAGATAAAATCACTCTCAGCCAAAGAAATTATCATGGTAATTACCTTAAAAACCTTGCTCCAGTAATAGAGAGCTAACTCAAAACACTTTTTAAAATAGCAAAGAAAACTGAATTATCAATTAATAAAACTATAAGTATGCTATGAGGTTATCAGTCTAACAAAATATTATTTGGTATATTACTAACAGAAAAGCCAATGATATATATAATACATCTTGGTATACAAAAGTACTGCAATTATAAGAATGTTTTTGTTTGTGAAATACTTTGTACTCATGAATACACACATTTTGGGGCACCTGGGTGGCTCAGAGGGTTAAGCCTCTGCCTTTGGCTCAGGTCATGATCTCAGGGTCCTGGGATCAAGCCCCGCATCGAGCTCTCTGCTCAGCGGAGAGCCTGCTTGCCCCTCTCTCTCTGCCTGCTGCTCTGCCTACTTGTGATCTCTCTCTCTCTGTCAAATAAATAAAGTCCTTTAAAAAGAGAGAGAGAGAGAGAGAGTACACACATTTTTACCAAAACAACCACTAAATCTGTGTCTTAGTCTTTCCTGAAAATTTTTTATTACGTTTAAATGGTTACTATCTGCTGACCCATATATCCAAGAATGGTATATGAGGGATTTTCAAGTGAATATTCAAACATAGTTTTGTTGTTATCCACAAGTCACTGACAATTATTCAGCCTTAACGGGCCAGCAAAAGCCATGACCAATCTTTAGACCATTTTGTGCCCTAGGCCTCGGCTCACATGGCTCTGGACCAACTGAGTCATGGCAGAGGAAACTCTTTCAACCTTAAACATTCCCTGTTTATTTGGTTGTTTTTTTTTTTTTAGATCACCTCATGTAATGATTCTACCTTTGCTGATACTGAGACACAGTAATGCTAACTGTGGGGTGGGATTTCAATACCCTTACCCACACCCAAATTTGGCTAATCCCAGTCAGGGTCCCAAACACTGTTTGCCCAAACATTAGCGCTTCATTTTTCATTTCTACCACATCTCCTTTTCTAATGCTCTTTCCTCAGGCAGGTAAACAAGACAATATCAGATTTCAGAAAAGATTTAAAATTCAGCTCTTGGGTTTGGGCCCTTGTTATAACGTTAAAATAATACACACTGCAATTGACTTTTAAGGAGGCATCCAGTTCCTACGTTGCCAACCTCATGCTGGACACCTATTCACTATTCTTAATAAAATCAAAGTGCATAATAAATGCAAGTTGTTTACTATGCGCTTACTACACTGTTGGGTTCTTCAGCAACAACAGCCTGCCTCAGTGTCACATCAATTCTGAGACAGGTATTATTATCATTCCCACCTGCAGATGAAGAAACTAAGATTTGGAGAAGTTGAATCATTTGTCCACATACATACAGTCTATAAGGAGTGTTATCATATTGTAAAGACTCAGCTCTTTACATGGTATTGCCTCTATTAAGCAATGGTATATTAAGAACTTATAATTCTAACATCTCCTCTCACACAGAATCTCTGTTCAATATTCTTCAATGATCACCACTACCTCCAGAATAAAGTACAAACTCCCTAATCTAGAATTATATGTTTTCTGAGCTTCCCCGCCCCCCCCAACACCGCCCCCCTCCCCCAGCCTCATTAGCTTGCACCTGACCTATGCACATTTTTGCTCCTGGGGACTCACTGTTCCCAAACTTCCATGTTCCCTTATGTCTTTCTACACTTGCAGAGTCACATCCTGAAACATCCTACTCCATTTTGTCCATCTGGTAAGTTCCCACTCATCTTTCATGACTCAGTTCAAGCATCTCCTCTCTGGGCATCCTTCCCTGATGCCCAGCCACCAGGCAGAATGGTCACTCCCACTTCTGCTTTCCCATGCATCTTCTTAATACATGTAGATTGACTATGAAAGCTTCATATTAAAACTATCTTTTGGGGGCTCCTGGGTGGCTCAGTCAGTTAAGCAGCTGCCTTTGGTTCAGGTCATGATCCCAAGGGTCCTGGGATTGAGCCCCGCATTGGGTTCCCAGCTCAGCAGAGAGACTGATTCTCCCTCTCCCTCTCCCTGCTGCTCTACTTGTGCTCTCTCTGTATCTCTGACTCTCTATCAAATAAATAAATAAAATCTTAAAAAGAAAGAAAACTATTTTCTAGTGTCTCACCAGCAATGAGCTCCTTAGGAGCAAATACTTTGTCATCTTTGCCTTTTTTGGCAATGGACGTGCTTCAAGAATAAGTAAAGGAAGGGGGGGGGCGCCTGGGGGGCACAGTCAGATGAGCTTCTGACTCTTGGTTTCAACTCAGGTCCTGATCTTAGGGTCATGAGATGGAACCCCGGGCTGGTTTCTGTGCTCAAGAAGGGGTCAGCCTGAGATTCTCTCTCTCTGCCCCTCGCCCCTGCTTATAAGAACATGTGCTCTTTCTTGCTCTCAAATAAATCTTTGAAAAAATAAATAAGCAAAGGATCAAATGTATAACCAGCATTAGTGGAGCTGAATAACAAACAACCCCTACTACAAAGCTCTGGAATTCTTAGACTTTGTAGTTGGCAGCACTGAACAAGTACAAAGAAGTGATTTATAAAAGGTAATGTCTACATCATAGAATAAGTTCTTAAAAAAAAAAAAAAAAAAAAAAAAAAACCTCAATATAGAAAGCTCACTGTACAGCAACTGTACCTGTTAGCACAGGCCCGAAGTGGAAAGAGGACACACAGAGGAAACTACAAAAAGCTCCACAGCTGGAATGTAAGGTAAAGAAGGCCAGATGCGAGAGGACACAGGGCCAAATCCCAGGGCTCCATATGCCATGGAACAGATTCAATTTTGCTTGAATACTTTACTATCCCATTTCTCAGTTAGAATATCCATTCTCTGCATGTGTCAAGGCTACCCTCCATGGTTCAAAAGCCACTTTGTCCACACGCATTCTGCATTTTCCCCAGTCAGAAGAGATCATCCTCTCCTTTATCTCCTACCTTCCATGGATACTTGTACTTGTCTACAGAACTTGCCACATTTCCCTTTGCGAGACATAGACCCATTACGGCCAAAGTCTACATCCCTAGCACAGAGCCCAATATACTGTGGCGTGAAGAATCAGGCTATTTCTGTATTCTGAAACTATTTTGAATAGACACTTAAATTAAAATTCAGTAGTTAATAAGTGTTGAAATAAATTTATGATTATCGATCATAGCAATTACAGTAAAGACGTCAAGTGAGAAAATGGAAGGAAAAACAGTAACACAAACACACACACACAAACACACACACACACCAGACAAAGTCTCAGTCTCCCAGCACCTGGACATCCAAAGAATCAATAGGGCAACTGATGTTCCCAAAGACTCAGCTACAAATCAGGGACACTGCGAGGGGCATGTTCAAAGTTAGCATTTTAATTTGAATCAGGGCTAGTACCATCATTCTGAAATATTTCACTGAAACCTTCAAACATGAGTCAGACAACTACAGCCATTCCATAATAATGGGATCTACTACAAAACACAGCATCAGAAGAAAACAAAACACTGCATTTTTAGTGTAAACTGTTACCCTGTATTCTAAAGTGCACTTTATAAAATTTGTGGAACATTTCGTGGACAATTTCCACATGTAGACTTTGCCCCGGGTTCTACCATGAGAAGCAGAACGTGCGATTTCTTCCTCACTTCACGTTTTAATGTAATTAAATGTAAATGACTGACAATGAGGTACAATGAGGTACATGGGTGAGCCCAAGGGTATGCAGTCTTTTTGTGCTGAGACATTCATTCCTGATGCCACCTGATAGAGACTTGAGGTAGAAGAGAAGGATTCTGGCTCCCGGAAGGAGGAGACAATACTGCGGCCACATTCACTACATCATCCTGCAGTATTTCTTTCCCGGCTAACCCCCAACCTTGCTAAAAGGACAGGAGGCTGCTGCTCAATAATAAATACAATCAACAAAGGACCAATGTGTATTTGCATAGTGCCCTCACCTCACCTCGATTATCCTTACTCTGACTTACAGTGAACCGAAGTCCACTGTTAGTCAAATTGGCCAGAGCCATCACTGACCATTGTAAGATCCATAAAGGCAATGGAAATGAATATAAAGAAATCAGCAAAGGCTCAAGTATTACGATAGTAACCATTAAAAGGCTTTCTTCTAAGAAGCTCCTCTTCCCCTGACTACAAATTCAAACATCATGAAGTTCTCCAGTGAAAATATCAAGATTCCTGATTCCCTCTACAGGTCTGCAATCCCTAAATGCAAACCATAATCTAAAAGCTCAGAAAATTGGGTGCCTGGGTGCCTCAGTCAATTTAACATCTGCCTTAGGTTCGGGTCATGACCCCAGGGTCCTGGGATGGAACCCCTCATAGGCCTCCCTGCTCAACGGGGAAGCTGCTTCTCCCTCTCCCTCTGCCCTCCTCCCTGCTTGTGTTCTGAAAAGTCCGTAAGTTTTTTATAAGCCAGCCTAAAGTAAAATAAGGTTACATAGTCTTTATCTCACTGTATTAGTTTTCTATCACTGCTGTAATAAATTACCACAGTTTTAACAGCTTAAAACAACATGAAAGTACTATCTTACAGTTTTGAAGTTCAGAAGTCAAACCGGGGTCTCACTGAGCTAAAATCAGTGTGAAGAGGATTGCACTCCTTTCTAGAAGTTCTAGGGGATAATCTGTTTCCTAGCCCTTTCCAGCTTTACAGTAGTGCGTCTTCAACCATGTTCTCCTTCCCCCAATTTCAAAGACAAATCGCACCTCTCTGACCCTGTTCTCATCACATCCCCTCCTCTGACCACAGTTAGAAAAAGTTCTCTGCTTTCAAGGACCAGTGGGATTAGATTGGGCCCACCCAAATAATCCAGGATCACATGCCCATCTCAAAGCCCTTAAACCTTAATTTTAAGTGTAAAGTCCCTTTTGCCGTGAAAAGGAACATAGCCCAGGTTCTGGGGACTGAGATGCGGATATTTTGGGAGAGGGCTATTATTCTATTCACTACTCCCACTTATTCTATGGATTTTCTTACAGAAATAGTCATTTGTTTGAACAAGTTGCAGCCCTAGGCCCTAGTCAGATTGTTACATAATGTACCATGTGTGTGCACATGCACGCACACACACTATATACACACACACTCTATTGAGTTTCTAAAATATGAAAATGTCCATTTCTGAAATATTTTTTACCCCTAGGTTTCAGTACAAGATTGTGACCTGTACTGTAATTTATTCATACCGTTTCTCCCTTTTACCTCACCAGAATCACCTCTGTCCATGCACTTCAAAGAAGGACTTGCCCTTTTATTAAGTCAGAGCCAAAAACAGTGCCCGGACTTTCATTATTAGCAAGCAGAGTGATTATGCTTTAAAGAACACAAAACCTTAGTATGCCTGGGTGGCTCAGCTGGTTAAGCATCTGACTCTTGATTTTGGCTCAGGTCATGATCTCAAGGTTGTGACATTGAGCCACGTGTCTGGCTCTGTGCTGGGCATGGAGCCTGCTTAGGATTCTCATTCTTCCTCTCTACCCCGCCCCAAATAAATAAGTAAAGCACAAAACCAAGGTCTACTCCCTCTCACTCTCTTGACTTCCCAGTTTTATATGGCTACTGAGTTGAAATTAGGGTCCCTCTTTCTCTTTTTGACTTCCCCTTCTTAAACTGTGGCTAGACCAGAGCATATCAAGACTAAACATATTTACATATTTGGACTCAAGACTAAAGTATGCGTTCTGAACCATCACCTTCCAAAGAGCCCTGCACCAAGGGTAAACTGTATCATCTCAAGCTACTAATAAAGTGGTATTCTGATTACCATTTGGCTGCTCCTGCCTGCATAGATCTTCCCTAGGGTCCTTGTACACGGATGGCAGGAACTGGCAAGGAATATTCAGGCATTTCTAAGATCCTAACATACTACTAAAGAAACCCCACCTCAACTCTCAAACTACAATTAGCAAGCACTAACATCAGGAAGTTTAAAAGTTCATGAGATGCATTTCCACTCTGGCAGGAAAATAGATATATATATTTCCAAAATATGATACAGACATTTGCCCTATAGGGAACGCTCTGAAGAGACATTATTAGTTAGCAAAAAAGGAAAAAGCTATAGGTAATGGCATAATTTCTAACTCAACTTCCTGTGACCTTATTGAGAGTTTATCTGCTGTAGGCAGAAAAGCCTTTGTGGTTATTGAGGCCATATATAGGAGACCTTCAAAAGAGCATTAGCATTCATTAACAGTGTAGAACCCAGGGTAACTCTCAATTATGGTAACATAATTCAACCCGATCTTGTGTTGAGTGCAGCTTAACCATAATAAATTGTTAAGTCTGGCTATAAATAAGCAGCCAAACACTCTGAAAAATTAAAAATTAAAAAAATTTAAATTAAGCACATTCAACTTCCTCCAGGGCAGGGACCAAGTGTCTTCTTCATTCCTATAGCCCTGACATCCTCATCACACCACAGAAAGGCAATTAATGTATATCTATAAACTTTAGTTTTGTTTAAACGCCGTGTTTACTTTGTAGGGTAAATTAATGCAATGCCAAATGTGCAAAGCACATAAAACAAGCACGTAAGATGGGACCTATTAGCCAACAAATAAACAAAAGCATGCTTATCAAAAGACATCTCGGACAACACTCTCAGACTTTACACATGTCTGCCATAGGTCCTTTTCACTGACAGCTTGGAATGGTTGCATTTCCACACATTTCACAAAGAACAAAAAAATCAGATCTGTGTTGTTTAGCTTCAATTCTAAAGGTAGTTCTTTTTGCACCCTGTGCTCAAACAGAAAAATATCAAGAACTAGTAACTTTGTTAACTTTTTCCTGAGGCTTGTGATGCAACTCATTCGTGATGTCCTAAAAACTAATTTCTGAATGACCGCTTTGTGGTGTTCCAAGTCCTCCCAGGTGAGGCTTGCTCAAATAGCTAAGGAATGGGGGGGAGGGGGAATCAATTTCAATTCCCAGAGAGCATGATATTGGTGTAGGCCAGTGAACAGCATCATTGTTTCTTACCAAGATAACCACGGATCTGGAAAAAATTCCCAGGGGCAAGAATCCTATTAATTACCCTACCTAACAATGTACACAGAAAAAGTACAAAACCTCACACTCCAAACCATGAGAGAGACTGGTGGAGTTCTTCTCATTTAGGAGAAGGACCTAATATTTACACCAACTTAAAAACTCAAAGACACTTCTTAGTATTTATTCTGCAATGTTCCTAGCACCAACTTATACACAGTAATGATTCAGTCGCCTGTTAAATTCTTATGGATGGTAATTTATATAGATAAAACAGATTCATTAAGTAAAAAGTAAGGGTACTGCCTTTTCTTGGTTCTCTGATCCACACCATTTCAGGTATGCCAAAACTCTGCACTTACATAGAATCTCCTCTACCTATGATAATATCCAAGTTTTAGAGTTCATTAAACTTGTGATAGAACAATGAGAAAAATAGATTGATACATACAATCCAGAACCACGTTTAGAAGGGAAACCTAGCAATACACACAAAAGCCTGAAGTACAGATTCATAGAGAATGGCGAGATGAGGCAACCTCGTCAGGGCAACATTTGGGCCATATTATATTTTGGGCACTTAAACCTGACCCTGTTCAGTAGGCAACAGAAGAAAAGCCTGTAGGACAATGAAAGCCTAAATCATTAAGGACTTTTCGTGTGCTGGGAGTAACCTGCAGGGAAACCAGGATACTGTGTCAAAGTTTACCCAAGTATCAGCTAAAACATGTCCCAGTCCTCAACCCCCAGACGATGATTACCTTCAAAAGTCCAAGACAGTTAAAGTTTTAACATATACCATTGCCAAAAGGAAGGGCTGGGATTAAGTTCCAGGTTAGTAACTAATGAACAAAGAAACATCATGTCTTCTGTCATTTAATTACAGATAATGTCCACAAAAGATTCATTCTGAGGAGTTTAAGCGTAAAAGACCAGGATGCCAGTAATTCACTAGGGTTAAGTGCACACTTTAAACAGCATTCTGTCAACCAGAACACTATTAACTGGCACTTCTACCTATCTATAAAACAATAACTATTTATAAGATCAACCCTGAAGCAGTTTAAGGTTGTTATACTGCAGCTGCATAGCAAATTACTCCAAAATTTAGCAGTTTCAGAGAGTAAACATTTAATAGCTCATGCAGTCCCTGTGAGTTACAAATTCACAAGTGCCTTAGCCAGACAGTTCCAGCTTGTGGTCTCTCAAGAGAATACATTCAGTGTGTTACCCGAGACTGCCATCAACTGAAGACCTTACCAGGGCTAAAGGACCCTTTTTCCAAGGTGGCTCTTTCAGATGGCTGATCAACTGGTAAACTGCCCACTGTTAGCAGAAGGCATCACTTCTACATAAATCTCTATGGACTGCTTGAATGTCCTCACAACATGGCAGTTGGTCTCCCAAAGTGGGTCATCTAAGAGAACAAGGCAAAAGTGGCAATGTCTTTTAGGACTGAGCCTCAGAAGTCATACACCATCACATCTGCCATATCCTATGGATCACACATAACGACCCTGATATAATGTGGGAGGGGACTTCACAAAGGCACAAATAGCAACAGGCAGTGATCACTGGGGACCATCTGGTAGCTGGCTGTTAGTACAATCTTGAAATAAGCTTCCAAATGAAAGAACACTCGATATGGTTTCAGAACTCTTTCTTTACAGCCCAATGTCTTGAGCAGTATGTTATTTTGACTTGCCATTAAATGCTCAGCACTGTAATTTAACAACTATATTATTTTAGAATATTGATTTAAAAGCAAATATTCTAGATCCTCTAAAACCTGAGTAGAGTTTCCATGGTCACAGAATCACAGAATCAGGAAGGATCTTAAGAGGTCACCTAATCTGTTGAAGTGGAATGATGGGTCCTTAGGAATCCATTCTATCATCCTTTCTACTTTTGTGTTTATTCAAAACTTTTCATAATAAAAAACAACTTTTAAAGAAGTACAATATGTTCATTTTACAGATAAAGATATTCCTCAATATGTAAAGAAATTTACCTATTGAATGCAGCTCTTAATATTAGAACTCACAAAAGAAAGATAAAAAGATGAAACATGACATCTTTTAAACAAACGACATCTTATCAATAAGACCTCAAGTAACTTCAGAAAAAAAAATCATCCAGCAACCTTCTTTAGCTAGAGCTTGTTGCTTTAGGGTTCCATTAGGGTAACAGTAGTCAGTTGTAGTTTGTGAATAAAAAGCACTATAACACTAAAGCCGGGAGTTTTCTGTTCGTCAGGTTGTTTTTAGTCGATATATTACCATAGCTAATCCTGATTTCCAGTTTCAATTACTGAATTCAAAAAAAAAAAAAAAAAAACTATGGGGGGCTGCTGCTGGGTGGCTCAGTCATTAAGTGTCTGCCTTCGGTGGGTCATGGTCCCAGGATCCTGGAATCCAGGCCCACATCTCCCTCTCCTTCTCCCTGGCTTTGTTCCCTCTCTCACGGTCTCTCTCTCTGTCAAATAAATGAATAAAACCTTCAAAAAAAAAAAAAAATCTATGGATAATCTTGATACTACATATAAAAAAAGATTAGAGTAGGGGCACCTGGGTGGCTCAGTGGGTTAAAGCCTCTGCCTTTGGCTCAGGTCATGATCCCAGAGTCCTGGGATCAAGCCCCGAAGTGGGCTCTCTGCTCAGCAGGGAGCCTGCTTCCCCTCCTCTCCTTCTCTCTCTGCCTGCCTCTCTGCCTACTTGTGATCTCTGTCAAATAAATAAATAAAAATATTTTTAAAAAATAAAAATTAAAAAAGATTAGAGTAAACCTTTCTGGAAACTAGAAGAATGGCTCGTTCTCTAACAACAGAAGTACTCTTTGCTCCCAGAGACCTGGTCATTATTTTCAGCTTGAGACTATACAAGAAAGCTAAAGTGGAGTGGCAGAGAAGAGGGAAGGAACGGAGTGTCATAGCTCCTATGTGGACAAGTGTTCTATATGGGTCACATCAGATTTGGAAGGAAAAGTAAATCTAAACATAAAAATAACTATAGCCTTCTGATACATTTCAGAAAACAGCAGCAATAGTAGTAGTGAATATGCAATGAAAATTCTCATGTAATCATCACAAAAGTCCTCAACAACAATTTTACGGATGAGGAAACAGATTCAGATCAAGATAATTATCAATGAAAACCTACATAGTAGGTGGCAGCGTTGAGATTCAAACTTAAGCAGTTTACTCCGAAAACTACATCATTAAGTGTTGTGTAATATTGCGTTAAAATGGAGCCATAAAAATCAAGCAGCCATGTTTTTGATCCCATCTAGTAAAATAACAGAAGAAGGTATTCAAGAACAATGTTTCTTCTTTCTTAAGATTTTATTTACTTGAGAGAGAGAGAGAGAATGAGCGAGAGAGAGCATGAGAGGAGAAAGGTCAGCGGGAGAAGCAGACTCCCTGCCGAGCAGGGAGCCCGATGTGGGACTCGATCCTGGGACTCCAGGATCAAGACCTGAGCCAAAGGTAGTCACTTAATCAACTGAGTCACCCAGGTGCCCCCACAATGTTTCTTTTGATTGAAAAAAACTCCTAAGGGTAGGACTCTGTGGTCTCATTTGTATTTGCAACATGAGCATTTAAAAGATACCATTTCTCCCTCGATGCTATCCCCACAAACCCACCAAAAGCCACCAAGTACGGTAGGACACTTAGGTGATGTTCCCCAGTAGGGAAAACGGAAAGCTGAATATGAGGCCCACCGTTCCATATATAAATGGACCACATATAAATCTGTACAAAACAAGACAAAAAAAAAAAAAAAAGTAAAAGTTTGCTTCAAATCCTAACTATACCTGAACGGTTATAAATTACTTCTTGTCAAAATACTGATTTTTTCCCTTCTTTGCTCAAGAAAACTTTGGTCTTAGGTCATTGGCAGCATTTCCAAATCGTAAAATCTCGAGGTCCCCATTATGTCAAGTACTTATCCAAACAAGCACAACTAACAATTGTCCCAAATGTTATGCTCTTAAGAAAACATTGCACAGATTAGCAAAAAGTATCATTGTACACTGTTTAATGACATGAACAGCCAGCTTTTAAATGCCGACAGGGACCAGGCTTATTTTCTCTGAACACTGTAAAATCATTTTAAGATAACAGTAAACACATATAATTTTAAAGACGGGAGTTTTTTGTTGTTTTGTTTTGTTTCCTTAAACAAGACTGTGGAGTTACATAACCTACGTGAGTGATGCATTAAATTCAGAATCTATGCTACTACATTGTTTGTCCTGAGACTTCATCTGGGACAGAGAAGGATGGTGACCTATGGAAACATCACCACCAGAGGCTCATATCGGATATTATTGTTGACAGTCAGGCTTGGGAGGAAAAATGAAGTCTGAGCAGAAAGAAAGCTCTGGGGAGTTTTTCCTACCCTCAAGTCCACTTAACCTTAAGAAAATTACTTTTCCTTGCAAAACGGGGGAGGGGGAGAGGGAGATCTTAAATTGTTTTTTTAAAAAGTGGGAGAAATTTATTACTCACTTGCATTCAAGTAAAAGACTGGGATTATTCAGTTCTGCACATTAGGTTATGTGATTAGCCATTAACGATCTACTACCTATATCTCTAGAATACAGAGAGTAATCACCTTCTCCTGAATGGAAAGAAATATTCAGCACCATTACCAGGTATCTGTCAATGGTATAAGGAAAGATTTCTTTTCTCTGTTCAGAAGTCTTGTCTGCTGCCTCTGAATATGTATGTGGTATGTATCTTAGTATCCACCACGGCTAGATATGTACCTTGTGTGTGTATATATAATTGTGTCATGTATATATATATGAGAATTCAAAAATAGGAAAAAAGGGGGCCCCTGGGTGGCTCAGTGGGTTAAGCCGCTGCCTTCAGCTCAGGTCATGATCTCAGGGTCCTGGGATCGAGTCCCGCATCGGGCTCTCTGCTTAGCGGGAAGCCTGCTTCCCTCTCTCTGTCTGCCTTTCTGTCTGCCTCTCTGTCTGCCTCTCTGCCTACTTGTGATCTTTGTCAAATAAATAAATAAAATCTTTAAAAAAAAAAAAAAAAAATAGGAAAAAAGATGATTATGCCCATTTTTCTTCTGGATATAACTAAGCTAAGTGACATCTGTGAATAAGGAGACCACCCCAAGACTAACTCTACAATACAGTGAAAAGTAGGAATATAACCTTGATCTCTTGGCTCCTGTTTCATGCACAGTTCCCTGACTCCCCCTATTTCTAAGTTTGGTAGCCTCTCATTTGAATTGGGAATATTCTCACCCTAATTATCCCAGTTACACACCAAGTCAGACACACGTGCAAACGTCTCCATAAATTCTTTTCAATTACAAAAGGGACACTCAGTGTATGTATCTTCTGAAAATTTTAGAACACTCCTCAAGGATAAGGAGTTAAGGAGAACTGTAAACCCAGGCCTGGGAATCACTATTCTGACTAAAATCAAAGAGTTAACATCAGACAATCCATAGAAGCCAGCACGCTTTTCCCATTAGGTCCCCGAGTGATCACAAAGTGTGGATTCGTGTCCACATTTCAGCTTGCGCCCAGGACAGCCATTTCCTGTTGCCATGGGTTACAAGGATGAGTCACTTGGAGCCCTCCAGACAACTTGAAAGATGTCTTATCTTGTACCATGTTCAGAATTAACAAAATATATTCTTGGTAATTAGCAGTGCTCAGCAATACAGTCTATTAAAGTATCAGATCAAAAACATTTGTTAATCCCACTGCATGAAAATGGGGACTTGAGGTAAGTAAACCTGATTTTTTTTCCCTCTTATAAAACAGATAACTCATTATTACCAACTTTCATTAAATGATTCATATATAGATGCAATCACAGGGGGAAAGGAGTTTCAGGATGAATGTAGTAAGATAAGAGTAATGTATGGCTTGTCACTCATATACGTTTCAACTTCAAATCATGCAAGGCTTAATCAGAACAGACTTCATGTTAAACCCTTCATGTACACACATAAAAAGAGGGACAGTCACACCAAACATTAAATGTACAGGAGGGCATGATAGTTCTTAAACCAAGAGCCAAAAAAATAAATAAATAAATAAATAAATAAATAAACATTTTATTGCACCTCCAAATAACTGTGCATTCAAGTTCCACAGAGTCTCCCAGGGGCATCTTGTACTTGTCAGGAGAATCCACCCAACCAGGAAACACCACAATCAGGAGTCAGGTAAAAACAATAATGTAGGAACATTACTACTATCATTGCTCACTACAAGGAAAAAAATGTTGAAAGAAAAAACGTTTTTCAGATTTCACTGGCAAGGGAATTTTAAGTCTTTTGTAAATATTCATCTGAACTGAATAAATATGACCTATGGTATGAAAAGTATTAGGTGTAGAATTAAGAAGATGAAAATATATCTAAAACCTACAGCTTCTTAATTGGCCAAAAACAAAGCCAACAGTGTGGAAGGGCAGGGCAGTAATTATCTTTTCTAGATTAGAATTGATTCTCTTTTCCAATCTATCAGCAGTTTCTCCTCTTCCTAATCCATTCTCTGCTCCAAGACCCTTTCTTCTATATTGATAGTTGAATTCAAAAACAAACGTGCAGACAAAGGAAAGGAGGCAAGGGGAGCGCACTAAAACGGAGATCTTTTTCTATATGAACTATGTAAATACCACTGAAACAGAGTGGCGGATAATCATTGATTCACCTTTTTCACCCCCGAAATATTTGGACTTCAGGAAAACTTGAGAGCATAATAATTTGATCTTTTGGGAAACAACAAAAAAAATTCCATATAAATCCTATTTCTGGTTAAAAAGAAGCTGTCCTGTCTTATCCCTTTGTTTCGACATGATACAGACCTCTTATGTTCCAAAGGAAAAAAAAACCATCGTGAGGAAGTGCCTCAACATAAATAAGCAGAATGGGTTCTATACTACAGTGGCTGCACTTTTAAGTAAGTTCTAACTTATACCTACCTAGCCTAGTTGGACACATGCTAAGAACCAAAAACGAAAGTCTGGTTTTATTGTACTATCATGTCTTCAGTACTAAAGTCTGAATCTAGTTATGGTTTTGTGGGGTTTCCCCCCACACACACAGGAGTTGTTATGCCTCATCTAATCTTTGGCAAGGTCTGTCTACACCCCCCATCCCCCTGATTCTCTTAGCACCTTCCACTAGAGGCTGCCACTTCAGCCAGCTGGGACTTTGGGAAGCAAGGTTCTGGACCTTCATTATGAAATACTCATTCCAGGAATTGGGAAGTGTAAAACTGAATGAGGGTTAAAGAGAAGATAATTAAGGCAAGAGAAGTCACATGTTCCTCATAAACTGGGGTGGGGGAGGCTCTCTCTCAAGTCCCCTAAAATTAAATACCAAAGAGTGGAAAGTGTCTATCAATAATTAAAGAGGGGAGTTTCTATAGAATAAGACTGGATTTTTTTTAACATAGATTTCTTTATATCCATGGTATATGTGGATTTAAAAACATATTCAGCCCTCACAATACATGCCATACTTGGAGCACAGAAGCGAGCTGCAGAACTCTGATTCTGACATACAGACGCCCTGCTCAGAATGCATTTCTGCAGAATCGAGCGAGATCAATAGACTCAGGAAACAAATATGTTGATGGATGAGGACAAGTCTGAAAACGACCTGGTTAAGGTGGCCACGCTGCAGGTCTCACAGCTCTTCCCATGTTGGCAGAACGGAAGGGTTACCAACGATTCCCCTTTCTTTTAAGAGGGAGACGAAAAAAGGAAACGAGGGGAGGAAAAAGGGAGGGAACCGAATGGAGCTGGTGATGAGAAAAGGAAGAAAGACATGAGAACGGGGAAAGAGAAAGAGAGAAACCCAAAGAGGGGCGGGGGAGTAGGAAGGAAAGCTATGATGTTTGGACGCTCGCCAGCCACCCAGCCGAGCGCTCCTTCGCCCCCAAGCCTACCTCCCTCGCTCGTCTGGAGCCATGGGGTTCCCTGGTGGCGCCGCATGGTGCGAACAGCCCTCCCCGCGACCCCAACCTGGCGTAGGCCATGGTTTAGGCTGCCCCCAAGTAGCCCCCCGCAGCCCGCCCACCCGAGCCCGCCACTCCCTGGACAGCGCTCGCCACCCCCGCCCCTGACTGCTCCCAGCGTCCCCATCACTAGTCCAGGGGAAAGCGAGAGGTGGAAAAATCATAAAGGGGAGGGGGGCGACCAAAAAAAAAAAATTTTTTTTTTTAAATAATGTGATAATAGGTCCCGGGGGAGCAACAGGGAAGAGACCCGTGGCAGGCACCTGGGAAGGAACACGCTGTTGCAAATACCCCGGGCTGCTTGGGCTGGGCGATTTTCCACAAAAGGAAGTTTGGAAGGAGCGCAGCGGTTTGCAATGGAAGGGAACGGGAGCCCCGCGTTACCTGACTGAGGTCAAGCCGGCGGGCCGCGGAAATCCTCAGGTTTGCGATACTGAGCCACTTGATCACGTTACTATGGAAATCGTCTTGAGAAGGAAAAAAAAAACCCCAACAGCCCAGGCACATCCTCGTCACCCCGAAAGAAACTGCGCGGGACCGGGCGCCGCGCCTCTCCCGGCCCGGCTCGCTCTTTCTTCCCTCCTCGGCCGGGCCGCGCCTCCCCGCCCCGCGCCGCCGCCGCCGCCGCCGCCGCCGCCGAGCAGCCCGCGGGCCGAGCGAGCCCTCCGCGGCGCGCTGCCGGGAGCGAGAGCGCGAGCGAGCTCGCAGCCGCCAGCCGGCCTGGGCGCCGAGTGGCGCTGTTTCCCAGCCGCGCAGCTGGAATTTAAAGAGACAGACGCCTCGCGGGGTCTGGGGCCGGGTGCCCTGGAGAGGAGCACGCAGGGCGCCCACCGTCTCCGCCCGGGCGGGATGGGCAGAGCGGGCCCGGAGAGAAAAGTTTCCTGCGGGGACGGCGGCGGGAGCGCGTGAAGACCTGCCTCGGCCTCCTCTCGGGAATGCAGAACACAGGCTGCAAGGAGAGAGTAAGAGGGATTTTTTTTTTTTCCCCTCCCTTGGAGACTAAGGGGGAAATGATTTGTATGCTCAACAAGTCAGGCACCTATTTTCAGCTGCGCTCGTTTTCGTTCTTGTGCACCGACTTTTTTCATTGAAAGCACAGAGACGAATGAGGGTTCATTCCTTGTTTTATGCCAGACTCCCAGCAGAGAGGCACATGGGTTTGGAGGGAAGGTGGTGGCGGGAAGATACAGCTGTCAAATATCTTGAAAAATCTTTCTCTCTCTCTCTCTCTCTTCTTTCTCTCTTCCTGTCTCAGCCAGCGAAGCATCTGCTTTTCTCTCTCTCAGCCCCGGAGAACAGGCTTCAAGGTATATTCCAACCTGTAGTTCAGCATCCTCCGACAGACCACCTTCCAGCCGGTACCTTTTCTCTACAGCCATGAATGCAAGCTTGCTCCTGTTGCTTCTGAGAGAATAAGCAAGAATCCAGCAGAAAGAAGCATCTAATCCAGCCCTTTTCTATCCCTAGCTAAGCCAGCTTTCACTGCATACTTCTCTCACTGCTGTTACAAATAAGGCTCACATTTGTGCTGTTCCCAACATACAGTCCAAGGAGAATGTGTTTATAGATTTACATGGTTTAATGCCACCACGTATTTATTTGGATTATCGGAGAAATTATCCAATCAATTTATTTTGCTATTCTAACAATCACCTTTCACTGCTTTATATTCTCAACAGCCTTTTTG